>VXAV01010739.1:87756-102084 GCA_013399715.1 Alectura lathami
CGGTACAACATACCAAATACCTGTTTTTAAAAATAGGAAAACAGTTTTTCCCCTACTTCTTAAATACCCCCCTTCACTGGAAAAAAAAAAAAAATCACAGAATCACTCTTTGAAACCTGTAAGACTCCTCAGCTTACTGTCTTCTGAAATTGATGGTAATAACAAAAACTGTTAATGAGCAAACTGGATGGACATGAAAAAAATCACAGGACAAGAGTGGGACAACAACAAACAGGATAAGCTTCTTAATTGCATGAGCAATTCGGTTTGGAAAAGCTTTCCACTGGAAACAGCAGGGGAAGAAATCTGCCAGTTTTAAGAACCATTTTAATGCATTAATTATGGGATTTGATATATGATCTTGTCTTTGTGATAATGCACACAGGGTTCTGAGGACTCATACGCTTGTTTCAGAGACAAACTCTTTCTTTCACAGTAATTAACCATCTCTAAATGAGTATGTCCTTTATGTCACTGTGCCATTTTTACCAAAGTAACTATTAGGGAATTTTATTTCAGCCTGAAGCCGTGAGTGCCATCACATCTATTTTCTGCCTTTACTAAATTATACAGGATTCAGAAAACATCAGCCTGCCAAGAAGCCTGCAGCTTGAGAAACTGCTATGCATGTATACGTGTGTATAAATAAAAACATGGTATATTCCACAGACATATTTTGTTACATGCTCACATAAATTCTAGGGGCAGAAACGCTTTCCTTGTCCTTAGGAAAAAAAAATTAATAAAAAATAACAATATTAAAACCTCATGGATTATAACAAGACACCCCTGAGAAAAGAATTAAATTAAACTTGCCAACATTCTGTTGAAGGCTACTTACGCTATAAAATAAATACAGGAGGCTTTAGAAAGAGAAACAGTTTGAAGTTACATTATAAATGAAACANTCATTTGTCATTAGATTCACTGATTATAATTGCTTCCTTAGCATAACAAACTTGCATTTACCTCCTAAAATGATGTCAAAGAAAGCAGCACCATAGGAGAAAGGAAAAAAAAGAAAAATGAAAAAGGCCTTTTCCCTTTACTGCTTGCTTTAACTTTTCTTGTCCTACTGCTGTAAAACTGGCCACAAAAGTAGCTGCCAGTAACCGTGGACTCAGCTGACTTCAAAGAATAGTTCCAAATCACAGAGAATGGAAGGAAAGAAAGTTTTTTCCAGGCTATTTCTGTTGACACATAGGCAAGTTAATAACTACACGGTAGTAATTAGCACCCACACAGCAGTGGTGAGGATGGATAGCAATCCTCAGCTGCCTTTCCCACTGCACAGTCTTCTCTTTGGAGTGAAGGACTGGGTCATCGTATTGGCAGGAATGTCACCAGAAAGTGCCATGCTGTGGATAAAAGAAAGTCACAGGGAGGCAGAGCTCTCCCAACCTCACCTTCGTCTATTCCTTTGTTTATTCCCCTCTGAATCTTCCCAGTTCAAGCCTCCATGTTATTGGGAAAAAAAATTTTAAAGGTGTTTAGATATCTAAATGCAAGGAGAGGTGCCAATGCAGCATTAAAAATGCTTGTTAACCTAACAGCCAATGATTGCACTAATTTCTCATCAGCTAAAAATTAGCTGCATAGACAATTTCAAAACCCAGACAGGTACAGGCACCTAAATTCCATCAATGTTTGCTCTTGGTGACAATAGCGTGCAGTGCAACTAACCGCAGACACCTAACAGACACTACCCTGCACCCCACTGGATGGTCTATGCCCTCTGCATCCTTTCTGCCTTTGAGACACACCATTCATGCATCTAGAGTCAGAGAAAAGCTCTTAAAACAGATGTTTTTGGACTTTAGTGATTAAGAAGCTAGCCAAGAACACCTGTGGAAAAGTAAATTTTAATAGAATATTGAAGGAGGGACCCATTTTCTTCCCAGAAATATAATTCAAAGACATAAAAAGATGAATCTGATCTGCCTGATACATGTCATAATGTTAAATATTCATGGCAAAGACTGGAAGAGCAAGCCTCCTTACTACTGTAGACTGGAAGGACCTTTCTAGGCCATCAGGCCTAAACCTCTGACATCTCAGACAAACATTTTGTGAATTCTCATTCCTATACTCATCAAGGTCCCTTCTAAAACCATCTTACTTTCTGCAGGAAGCTAATCCAAAACCTGCTTCGTCTTAGGGGAAATGTGCTCATATTCAGCTGATGGTTTTATCTTAAAGTCACTGTTCCGTTCCGTCCAAGGACTGGCTGAGTTACAGCCGTTCAGCCAACCTGTATGGCAGGGTTTGTGTCACATGTTTGTCCACAGGCCCACAGGCCTGCAGTATAACCAAACTTCTGGTCTCATGAATGACTGCATGATTTATTTCTATGTAATGTAGTAATAAATACCATAATGAATCACATCATGCAGGAAAGAGACCTTTACCAAATATAAAAATCATATTCATAGGACAGAGTGTATTTTAACTAAATAATTCTTAAAACAGTAATACGTCAAAAATGATAAAATTTTCCCTCATGCTTTTACAATCATGTATGATTCAACACATGCAAGAGAAGACTTAACCCAACAAAACAGTCCAAGTAATTATATTGCATTCATGAACTACCACTATTCCTATCAGCATCTGTTGTAGTTATGAATTCAAATACCACTGTGCCTTGCTGAAGGAAAATGGGCTCTCATATCTAAAAGCAAAACAACCGATTCAAGGTGGAAAAAGGCAAGGAGTAGCAAAGGAGAAAGATGAAGAGAAGTGAGGGGAAGCAGGAGAATGCAGAACATGATCACTTAACATCAGCCTCTGCACAGGTGAGATGCAGGGGTTATTTTTGGTCCTCCTCTAAGTTAGAAGACAACTGTAGTAGAGACATCAAACACATAGTAATGAAGATCTGCAAAAATCTTCACTGACCTAATTGCTTTCACTTGGTTGTACTGCATGTTTCCCATCAGCAAACAGTTTGATCAGGTTAAATTTACTTTGCAGGTAACTACCAGCACAACTTACAAACACAATTTGGATATAGCCTTTTTTTTCCTTATGAGTGTCAGAGAAGCAGAAGTGTTGAACTATAAAAATAAATGCAAGCTGGCTGACTGTGAAAAGAAATCCAGCACCACTAAGAATAATTATGGGCCAGATGCTAAAGATTTCCCAGCAGCTTCAGGAATTTCATAAAGCAGTTTGGTTTTAAAATAACATCTTTATTCAGATAAGGGACTTCCTACATATTGCAGGGGTAAGGGATGTTGCCTCAGGAACTGCAGAAAAAGTAGAAACTCTTAGCTGGTCTTAGAATGAAAGTTCTCTCATATAACTGATTAGATTCAGACAGCTAGGGTTAAGTCAGTTATGGAAGATGGAGGGACATTCTCTCCATTCCATGGAGGTATCAAATTCTATAACTGGTTTTCAACTGTCTTTCATGCGATATCCTATAAATGATAATCTTCTGATTAATACTCTGTAGTTGAGGCAGTATTTCCAAAAGCCACAAAGCAAGAACCATGAAAGAGAGAAGTTCTTCTGACTCCCCAGATCAGCGTCAGGGAGGACAACTTTGTACCCGGATGTATTACATCATTTCTGATACTGTGGAAAACCTGGTCACAGTTCCTTAGTAATGAATGAATTCTGCAATAACAGGATTTGTTGGTTTTTTGTTTGTTTGTGTTTACTAAACTTGATCAATAAAGATTATCCTTCCTTAAATCACTGTAAATTTACTAATGTAACTCTTGATTCAGTCAAAGAAGTAATTTGTAAATTAATTCTGTAAGGCACACACCAGTATCAATCTTTGTGCAATTTGTGTATCAATCTTTCCACCCTCAATAGTGTTCTATGTACTCATTCTTTAACAGGACTTCACTACAAGAAAATAAGAAGTAGCTGAGCAAAGGTACTACACATCTTTTAAATGGTATTGTCCTGCTTGATTTCATCCCAAGTCAGGCCAACATTCCCTTGTATGTGGGATCACATACAAACAAAATGGTCTCATCAGGTTCACATTACTAGAATACTATTATTACATGTGTCAGGAGTAAGAGCAGCTGAACTTGCTTCAAAAGTTCTCATCAACGGCTGACTCAGCTGCAGTGTCATGGCCAACCAGTGGTTTTATTCCTACTAGTCTCCATCCTCTTCTCCCTCTGGGACTACTTTTTCCTCTGCTGTTGATCCAATTTGCTTTCTGCTGCTGTAGCAATGGAACGATTGTAAGATAGTCATCAGATGGTCATTTCAGGAGCAGCAATGTATTCCTTTTCTACAGAGAAAGAACAGTTTACTGATTGCATCTTGAATGGCATTTTATTACTGATTAGGTAGTTCTACACAGAGGATTTCTTCCTCATGAAGAGTTTAAGACAGTGTTGGAGCATGTATGTATGTTTCCAGGGACTAATCAATCACACTTTTATGTTTTTCTTTGGAGCAATTATCCAAATGTTAATAGCTTTTGCTGCTGTAGTTACTTTATTAGATTCTCTTGTCCAAACACCTACACAGCCTAGCAAATGGCAGAACAAGAACGACGCATCTGCTTTTCTCTTTTTCCTCTTCTGTTCACATTATGTCAGTGAATTCCTGAAGCTGTTTGTGCCTCATTTAAGAAACTGGTTGAGTTCAACAGAAAGTAAATGCAGAGATCAATTACAGAATGTTCTCGTCAGACATTAGAAGGCTGGAACACATCCCTAATTCTCCTATTCTTCAAACTGGACAGAACTACCATTGGTAATTTTTGTTGAATGCCAACTTTTTCATAGTAACTTCTTGCAAAACCAGGCCTTGGTGATTAGCAACTGATCAGATCCACAAGTCAAAACACACTGAGAGTACTCATTAGATCCAAAGTATGAATGAAGCTCCTAATCAGAACACATGAGGTATCAAGGTCAAGGAACACTAGACCATAAAGTCAGGAAGAATTTCTTTTAAGGATTTCTTATGGGAGCTAAATCAGACCTATTCATAGAAAAAGAACATGACAAAAGATCTTCCCATGTCCAACCAAAAGAAAATGCTTTCCAATACTGGCCGAGTTAATCTATGCTAAATATTGCCATGATCAAAGCTTTCTATAAAACTGATTTGTCACATAGAACTTGTCAAATAAATACATTGGAGGAGCTTTTCCAAACTGAGTTCGGAAAAATAAAAAAGGTAGAAAACAGAATAAATAAGTAAATAGATAGATAGATACATAGATAGATATTGCACTTGCTATTAGAACAGAACAAAGATGCAACAAAGAAATTAAATATACAGTATTTACTGAATACAACTGGATTTAAAATTGCTTTTACTATAGTACTGCTTGAATTAAGGCAGAATTCAGAAAGTTCACTGCTTTGATAAAATATTTGACAAATATATTTGCAGGATCTATGAAGAAAATTTCCCAAACACGAGTGTGTCAGCAGGTGAATGAATTGGAAAAATAATATGAGACCTTCACTTACCTGCTTGTCCCCACCTAAATACCCTTAGGATGACAGAACATCCTTCTTTCTCCCCTTTCCTCTTCTCTGCTGTCCTTCATCTATCTCTTTTTCACCTCCTCTTTTGTGTTGGTTTTACAGCTGCCTAAAATGTCTAGACAAATGGTACTATTTCCATCCAATTTAAAATGTGAAAAGATGTTATTTTACTGCAGTCCTTTTCACTTTTTTTCTTCAAGTCATGTAAATCAGTATAATTAAAAGGTGTTTTCCACAGATACAGTGTGGTGCAAGAGTGGTCTACGTACACACCTTCATTATTTTCCTTCATCACTAACAGATTAGTACACCAGAAATTCTGTCTTTATGTGCAACTTCAAAAGCAAGTATTTACCAAAATACACAACTGCAAAATCTTTACATATAGTGGGAAGTAGGCATTCTGTCATTCATACCTGAAGCTGATGCAAGTACCTAGAAATGCTTTTATTCCTATTAGTAATGGAAAAAAAAAAAAAAAAAAAAAAAAAATTACGATTTGCGAAAAACAGCACTATTTTTAAGTCCTATTCTTTAGAAATCAGGTAAATATGATCTGCAAAATCCGACCATAACATTTAGCATTTCTGATACACCAGATCACCATTTATGATCGCGTAGATCAAGTAGACATTTCCTTGTCTAAACTCATTAGTAAAATAATCTTGAGGCAATTACAGCTATAATTTTTGTGTGAAAACAATTTAGGAAAAAAATATTATTTTACTTTTATTTCAATGTAATCTTAACAGTACAGAAATAAGAAAAGTCAGCCAGCCCTGCGGAGAAGGACTTGGGCGTTGTGATCGACGAAAAGCTGGCCATGAGCCGGCAGTGCGCTCTTGCAGCCAGGAAGGCCAATGGCATCCTGGGCTGCATCAAGAGAGGGGTGGCCAGCAGGGAGAGGGAGGGGATCGTCCCCCTCTGCTCTGCCCTTGTGAGGCCTCACCTGGAGTGCTGTGTCCAGGCCTGGGGCCCCCAGTACAGAGGGGATGTGGAGCTGTTGGAGCGGGTCCAGAGGAGGGCCACTAAAATGATCAGAGGGCTGGAGCACCTCTCCTATGAGGAAAGGTTGAGGGAGTTGGCATTGTTCAGCTGGGAAAAGAGAAGGCTCCGCGGAGACCTCATTGCGGCCTTCCAATACTTGAAAGGAGCTTACAGGCAGGAGGGGGACCAACTTTTTTCACACGTGGATAATGGTAGGACAAGGGGGAATGGGCTAAAAGTCAAAGAGGGGAGGTTTAGGTTGGACATCAGGAAGAAATTCTTCCCTGAGAGAGTGGTGAGGCGCTGGCACAGGCTGCCCAGAGAAGCTGTGGCTGCCCCATCCCTGGCTGTGTTCAAGGCCGGGCTGGATGGGTTCCTGGGCAGTTTGATCTAGTGAGCTAGTGGCTGGCAGCCCTGTCCATGGCAGGGGGGTTGGAACTAGATGATCTCTGAGGTCCTTTCCAACCCAAGCCATTTCATGATTCTATGAGAAGTCAGAATCATGAGTCTTAGATCTTTTTCAATCAAGCAACAAAAACAACAAATTATATAATGCACTTTTGCCATAGAAACTGGGTAGAAAAGGAAAACTTGCAAGATAATCTGAGGAATGCTGGTTTATCACCCACCGTAGTTTCTGGTTATACTGCTTGACTTTTTCTAGTGATGCTGCATTAATCCGAGCTTGAAATTCTTCTACTGAAACACTATCTCTGTAATAATATCCTTCCATGCTCTCCAATGCTATAAAAAGAGAAAGACGAATGGAGAAGAGAAAAATTAGTGTTAAATATTTAATATTTGCCTTCTTTGTAGCTTTGTTCACAGACTAGTTAATTACTTTTCAACCTTGAAGCTGTGACCCCTGTGGATTGCTGAGCTGTTTCTATATGTCATCAAATTCATACAGATCTCTTTAAGATTTCATTTATGAGAAAAATTATATTTCTGGCCCTGTGGAAAATGTAGTTCTGTTGCTCTAATTAAAGTACTACTGCCCCTGAATGTAAATGTGCTTATTTATTTATTTCTGATTTATACTGGGGGGGAAAAAAAAAAAAAAAAGCAGTAGAATGAACTGGGAAAGAAAGGATAAATGTGCCAGCTACTTTCACAGAGGGAGATCTAACAACTTATGAAGCCTGATATGGAGAGATGTGAAGCTCTTGAACCTCTAGATATTTCCACCAATAATCTGAATGCTTCTTCTAGAACAATTAAAGCAAATTTCTCCAGATCTCTGAAAGTGTCTTATAAGCTGCTTTTCAGGGATCACGTGCGTCTCTGTAGTCAAATACTTGACTTTGTCCATCTTTGTTATATTCACTTTACAAAAGCAAAGACAAATATTGCTACAAGAATTCAGGAACTAAACAAAGACTTCCAGTAAAAGACACTGTCCTTCTCATCTGACCATTATACAGAAATTAACTGGAGGAACAAAGGAATGCACAACTTTCCATTTTGGAAATGGAAATGTTCTTCCCAGCAATAGCTTTCAAAAACAGAACAAAAACGAAACAAATGAAACAACCAACCCACTATTTCTTTAATTTAGATGCTCAGGGATGCTCAACCCTTTCTTTTACTAAGCTACGTCAAATGTTCAAGTGTTTGAAAGGTCTCAAGTGAATTTGGACCAGAAAAATCAAGATCTTTACCTAACGAGAGCTTGTTAAGAGAGTAACGTTATTATAACATAAACCACAGGCTCCTGGTGAAATAGGCTTTTTAAGGAGGAGCATTAAAGATTTTACAATTAAGAACATTGCTACTTTAATAGTCCATACACACTAAGAATTCACCACCCTATCAGAAAATGCATGCAATAAGCAGAGTTCTGATGGAAGCATGCTGCAGTCTTACAGCTTCAGATATACACAGAATATTAATTCTCCTTGTATTGCTTAATATGACCAGTTAATAAATAATTCACTCAGTGTGAAAGAACATGCAAATTGCACTCCCCTTTGGTGCTTTCAAAGTTTGCAATCCTGCTTCCGTGAATAAATAAATAAATAAATAAATAAATAAATAAATAAATAAATTTCAATAAATAAATAAATAAATAAATTTCACCAGTTAGACTTGCTTCTTAACTTCCTTGGTGCTAAGTCACACCTGAAAACCCAGACAGAAATATCCACAGAACTCCATTTAAATACCAGGCTAGTGCAAACATAGAGCTGATTATCTGTACTGCTTGTTTTACTGCCATAAAGTTGGTTTTATCCAGTTAGATCACCCACCAGGAACCTCTGTCACCTGTCAGGACTGTTTGGGGCACACAGTTCTGCTTCTACAGGCACTGTGAGGGCCGTGCTCACGGTTGCTAGCAGGGAATCCCATACTGCGTGCTTTGGCTCTCCCTGAGAACTTTGGTTTTACTGAGAAGAACCTGGGAGTTATATTAGTCAGCAAACTCCACATGAGCCTGCAGTGTGCCCTGCCAAAAAAAATAAAAAAAAAAGGCCAAGAGCATCCTAAGTTGTGTTAACAGAAGCAGAGCCAGTAGACTGACAGAAGTGCTTATCCTTACTTTACTTCGCACTCACTAGATAGCATCCTGAATACCGTGTCCAGTTTTGGGCCACGTGGTACAAGAAAACTGTTGATCGAACAGAGACAGTTCAGCAGAGGAACAACCAAGACGGTTGTAGTCTGGAGTCTTATGAGCAGAGGCTAAGGCACCTGAGCTTATTCAGCCTGTACTTGGTGGCTTTTGGAGGGACCTACTAGCCACCTGCATTAGCTAACAGGAGGTGAAGAAGACAGAGCCAAGCTCTTTACAGTGATTCAAGGTGGCAGGACAAGAGGCAACACACATAAACTGGGAGAGGCTGCAACTGGATAGAAAGAAAACACTTTTTCCTTACAAGGGCAGTCAAATAGACTAACAGGTTATCGAGGACGTTGCTTAGATTCTGTTCTTGCTCAAGATCCTACTTGAAAAATCTCTGAGCGACCTGGACTGATCCCACAGCTGACCCTTCTGTGAACAGGTCCTCCAGGACCTCACAGCCTCCTGAGGTCCCTTCCAATATGAATTATTCTATTCTTCTATGAAAAACTAAAACACAAAAAAGAGCCTATGTAATTATAAGACTGAAGAGCAATTTAAAATAAATTGAATTTAAATTTTAAATAAAGTATTTTTTAATTAAGCTTCTTAATTGCTGAAATCACAATTCTAATGTAGGAAACTGAGAAGTCTGAATGCCAAGAGCAGTATCTCAACATTCTTAGACCTCAATACTGCAAATCAAGATCTTTTGAATGTATACATTTAAGCATATGTTTGTACAAAACTGTTCTTTCAAGAGGAAGGATACATAACATAGTCTGCATAAACACTGCAAAACTATAAAAAATGTTTATAATTCCAATCCTGCAAATACATAGATGTTTAAATTTAGGAAGGGAGCTATGCAACACAAAACAGAACAACACAGAGATAAGTAGACTGATACAGTTTTACTTGTTCCTTTGACAAACCATTGCATAAACATGATTTTCTAAATCATCATTTTCTAAATGTTCCCTTGAAAACATCATAAACCACTGTATTTCTAGGCAGGAAGTAGCTTAGCTGTGTTAAGCTTAGAAAGCAAGAAGTAATTTCACAGAGGAACTTACAGAAGATTTCTATACTCTTAGCGAGTAAGTTGCAGTTAAAGATGGAGATCTAATGAGTTAGTCTGATGGCAGCTCATCCAAACCTCACAAGGGAGAAGTAAAAAAATCAAGAATCTCAGCAGACTAATTATTGATAAAAANATTAAAGAAATTTGGTACGATAAAGACAGAAGAAAGCTTTTACATTACTGAAAATTATTAAACGGATGTGATACTTCAAAAATATTTGCCCTTTTGCTTTAATTCATTACAACACTCTAATACAAAGACTCTTAGGCCTCTGAAACAGAACAGGAAAAATCTGCAAAATAAATTCTGTAGCATGCTGAATCCTTGCCCCCACTTCTCTGAATCTAAACGAATACGTATTTCCAAGATTTCACCTTCACAAAGGCAATTTATATTCTCTTTCATGTGCTCTACTGAAATGTGTCTTATGCTCACTGTTCTTATTTCTCCCTGTGACTGAACTCAATATATTCAGAGAAATCCACTCAAGTCTACCCTTTTTAGTTTATTTAAAAATCAGACTTCAGGGATCTTACTTTAAAAAAAAATCATGTGTATTATACGTACAGTAAATTCTCTTCATGTATATCTTCATGTATCCTACTGTTCACTACTTCCTTTTACATCCTCCTTACTTATCAGAAACCAAACCCTCCTTGAAATCCTCATTTGTATGTCTGACTTCTGCTTGTTCCATATAGACCCTGGAAACCTTTCTCAAGGTACAGAGCACTGTCAGCTCCTTCTGAAATGAAAGGCAGCTCAAGGCAATCAGCACCCTGCATTCACCATTCCACTGAATCAAATTCCATGCTCCTGACGACTGTAATGACACTGCAGCTAATGCAGGCTGCCTGCAATTTATGAACAGTCTGAGCATCAGTGCCTCCATTCATCACCTCAGTAATGTTTACAGTGTCACAACAACAGAAGCCTGAAAAAGTTATTCAAGTCTTTATAAGATTTTAAGTGATAGAATTCTCAGGGGATAACAATTTGTCTGTCTATCTGAAGTAATAGGAATATAGGAAAATCTTGCTATAGTATTAGAAATGCAAAACACTTTTAAAAGGAAGTTTCTTGTTCTGACTATCGTCCACTAACGTCCACAAAGAAAAAAAAAAAACAATATTAATGAAAGAGCA
Source organism: Alectura lathami (assembly GCA_013399715.1). Lineage (NCBI taxonomy): Eukaryota > Metazoa > Chordata > Aves > Galliformes > Megapodiidae > Alectura > Alectura lathami. The sequence continues at coordinate 99,008 of VXAV01010739.1, forward strand.
TTCATTCTTGGTTTTGGAATCATATAACAGTTAAAATTAGATAAGCATATCCATACATCTATTTTTCATCACAAATCTCAGCAGTTCTTAAACACACGTTTTAATCCTAACTTTCAATAAATGCCCAAATTAACCAACATATTTAAATAAATGAATTATGCCCTTCTAGTTACCAAAGATTTAAGTTAGAATGAGTAAGTAGAGTTTTAAAAAGATTTAAGTATTATTTGAAAGAACTGGAAAAAAATAACAAATCAAGTTACCTTGTGAAAAAAGTACCGGGTGGATTTTAAATCCCCCTCCATTCTTCAGTCTCTGAGGAAGCAGTTCAAAATGGTAACTATCAAGGTAGAAGTAAACCTTCAGAGTTTGCCGGCTTCCTTCTGCTTGGTATGTGATTGGGACATCTAAGAATAAAGTCAGTATTTGTGTTTCATTTAAAGCAATGACACATCCTTTTCCATAAATGTTGCGCCCAAAATTAACATGGTTAGATCAAAATCACTACAGGCATAAAATAAGTTATGTGCGGCATTTTTATATTATACTTAGTGTTGCTCTGGTTACTTTGGGTCTATCCATCCTCAGAAAATAGAAGAACAATATAAATCTGTGGCTGTCATCTTTGCCCTTCTGTCAATGGCAGCAAAAATATGCAAATGATGTAAGCTGGCAACATCCTACACTGATTTCTCTGTAAATCTGAAGAAATGTGCACACGTAGAGCACACGGTTTGAAATCACTAAAAGGATGGCTTCAGCCATATTTCATACATCTATCACAGGTGCATGATGTCTAAGGTCAGTGTGACATATACTACTAACCTCTCCACACACTCTTCAGATTTGTGTGAGGTGGAGCACAAATCAAAATACAGTACCCACCAGCATATTCATTAAAACATTATTAAAACCAGGTCTCGACTGAGAAAACAAATGTGTTATGATAGAATATATAAAACTAAGAATGCACTTCATTACACTTGGACACACTGAACGCCACAATACGTCAGCTGGTGTAGAGTTCCGTGCAACTAGCAGTATCATTTTGCAGTCACAGGGAATCCCCAGCATACATTTTGTGTAATATTGTGTAATATTTTGTGAAAATTTTTCATTTAGCTGAATCTCTCAGATTTAAGTGAATTTAATTGTTTAAGCTTTCAGTGTATTACCTGCTTAAGTATAAGTGTAAGTAAGTGTCCACACTGAAAACAGTAACAAAATATTTAGTGATCTTCATTAATAATATTATGTGATTTTTACAGTGTATATGAATTATCCTGTACCTAAATAGAAAATATTTCACAGGAACATTTTTCACTATTTTTGGTAATAAAATACAGTTTTCTTTTATTGATCATAATCATCATGATCATAATCATCATGATCATAATCATCATGATCAGAATCATAATATTTGGAATAACCAAATTTGTCAGTGAAAGTTCTTTGTCTTCTGAAACCACAGTCAATTGTGATGACAGCACTAAAACTTAAGGGAAATACAGAGTTCGTGACAATCCTAGAACACATTGACTTTCCATTTATCTCTATTTTAGCACAGACACTTCAGTCAGAAGACACAGCAAAAGAAGGTTATCCGGAGTAGTCAACATGGATTCGCCAAAGGGAAATCATGCTTGACCAATCTGGTGGTCTTCTATGATGCCATTACTAGCTGGACAGATGAGGGGAGAGCTGTGGATGTTGTCTACCTTGACTTCAGCAAGGCTTTTGACTCTGTCTCACATAACATCCTCATAGGTAAGCTTAGGATGTGTGGGATAGATGAGTGGACAGTGAGGTGGATTAAGAACTGGCTGGCTGGCAAAGCTCAGAGGGTTGTGACCCGCGATGCAGAATCCAGTTGGAGGCCAGTAGCTAGCAGTGTTCCCCAGGGGGTGGTGCCGAGTCTGGTCTTGTTTAACATCTTCATCAATGACCTGGATGAAGGATCCCGAGGGCAGTCTCAGCAAGTTCGCTGATGATACAAAGCTGGGAGGAGTGGCTGACACCCCAGAAGGCTGTGCTGCCATTCAGTGAGACCTGGACAGGCTGGAGTGTTGGGTGGAGAGGAACCTGATGAGGTTCAAAAAGGACAAGTGTAGAGTCCTACACCTGAGGAGGAACAACCGCACACATAAATACAGGCTGAGGGCTGATCTGCTGGAAAAGAGCTCTGAGGAGAAGGATGTAGGTAGGTGTCTTGGTGGAAAATAGGTTCGCCATGAGCCAGTAGTGTGCCCTTTGGCCAAGAAGGCCAACAGTATCCTGGGGTGCATTAAAAACATAGTTTAGTGGACATGGTGATGATAGGTTGACAGTTGGACTTGATGATCTTGATGATCTTAGAGGTCTTTTCCAACCTTAATGATTCTATGGAAAAGAGTGTGGTCAGCAGGCCAAGGGAGGTGATCCTCCCCCTCTTTTCTGCCCTGGCAAAGCAACATCTGGAGCACTGTGTCCAGTTCTGGGCTCCTCAGTTCAAAAACAACAGGGATCTTCTAGAGAGAGTCCATCAGAGGGCTACAAAGATAATGAGAGGCCTGGAGTATCTCCCTTATGAGGAAACGCTGAGAAACCTTGGTCTCTTTAGCCTGGAGAAGAGAAGACTCAGAGGGGATCTTATCAATGCTTATAAATATCTAAAGGGCAGGTGTCCAGAGGATGGGGCCAGGCTCTTTTCAGTGGTGCCCAGCCACAGGACAAAGGGCATCAGGCACAAGCTGGAATGCAGGAAGTTCCATCTGAACATGAGGAAAAATGTTTTTACCTTTGAGGGTGACAGGGCACTGGAACAGGCTGCCCAGAGAGGTTGTGGAGTCTCCTTCTCTGGAGATATTCAAAATCCACCTGGACGCTTTCCTGTGCAGCCTACTGTAGGGAACTGCTTTAGCAGGGGGGTTGGGCTAGATGGTCTCCAGAGGTCCTTCCAACCCCTACAATTTTGTGGTTCTGTCAACAGTTTATGACACAGTTTATGGTTAACTCCTCTTCAGAATGCCCTCCCATACTTCCAGTTCCATGTTGTTATCCATCTTGCAGGGATTCTTTTTTTTTTTTTTTTTTTTTTT
>VXAV01010739.1:102104-116373 GCA_013399715.1 Alectura lathami
TTTTTAAAAAAAAAAGCCCTCTGAACAGGATCCTTATGTGATTTATCCAGAACTAAAAATATATAGGCCAGTTCCTACCTGACTACTAGAATTGCAACTCATGGCTATGAGCGTGCTTAGGAATGCTTCAGAGCACAGGAACCTTTCACTAGTTTTGTGGAGGAGCCTTGTTTCCTCTGGTTTTGTTTATTGCAGAAGTTCTCTGATGTGTGGTCTCAGTCCAGCAAGGGAATTGTTTTAGGAAAGCTTGATGTTGGGCAGGCATGCATTCCTCCCTTATGAGGCTAAGGAAAAAATGTTTTTTTTTTTTTTTTAAATAAAGGAGTGGCTGAACATGAGTGAAGGGTATAGTATAAACAGCAGACTGTGAAGACAGTTCCTTCCCACTAGTTGGGTGAGTGTTGGAAGGAAGGGTTTATGTTCCTGACTGTCTCCATGACCAGGTCTCAGAGGAAGTTTCTTGCACAATCCAAAGCTACCCTAACAGCATTTGCTGCCTCTTTTTAAGGAACTAACATTAAATGAACTGCTTTTAATGCTTCTCCATCTTATCTCAGTTGCATTTCTTTACTAAGGCCTTCAAGCTTCTATAAATACAACTCTTCAATAACAACTGGATTTTCCAGGGACTTTCCTCATGCAGTCACATACTCCCAATGGAAACTTCAATTAAAAAGATACTTTCCCTCCCAGGGTTTTGACATTTGACTGACATTGCCAGATAATGAATCTACATCATGGATAATGTTAGCTGCATTTCAGGAAATCTTGGAATATTAGGAGAGCTGATTCTCTATAATCCCAAGTTATATAACAGCTCCTGTGGGAGGAAATGTTCTCAGAGATAAAAACATTAGAAATACAAAGAATTTTTCTGAACAGTAAAACCCAGATATTAATTATAATTACTCACTTGCAACTAGTGGTTCTGGCTCTGATTGTCTGAAGTAAAAGGTAACTTTTTCCAAGTCAAACAGTGCAACCAGTGTATCCTCTAGCATGGCTTGTTCATCAGCCTGAAAAAGGCAAAATAAAAAATGGAAAAATGGAATGGTCACTTCAGCCAAACATTTCCCCTACCAGAAATAGCACGAGAACAGGATGTAAGAATATATATTAAAAAAAAAAAATACAGAATGCTGCACAATTGCATTTTATTGACGCAGTGTATAAAGTAATTAACTCCTAGGTAATGTTAACAAAGCTGTTTCAATTGACACTTTCCCTTTCATTACTAGTCCAAGATTATTAAAATAACATTATCATTTCACGTAGTAAATTAATAGGCAATTCATAGCTACCATTAATCCTTACGGCTTTTAATCAAACAAGGCTGTAATTATTCTTTACGTAAGACTTCAACATCTTGTCCTTATTACCCGGCTTAGCTTGTAAATTAACATAGGGCAAATCTGAAAAACTAATTCCACCTTTTTTGCAATTTGTTTTTATAAATGCCATAACTTCAGTATTTCATTTATAAGAAACAGACAAGAATTCATCGTGTCCACTCCAGGCAACAATAATGGAACCAGTAGCTCAGAATGAGTACAGTTTAAAGTGATTTGCATCTCCATATGCAAAAACCTAGATGCAAATCACTAATATAGCTATGTCAGTGTTGTGATTTGCACCTATGGTTCACTCTGTGTACTCCTGTACTAAAGAAATGGAATACACACCCTCATTTACCAAAAAGCTTCAGGAATTAAATTACTAACTTCTCAGAAAAGCTTATTGCATCTTTGAAAAGGGAAACAGTCATCTGCAAGGATGACGATCTGGAGTTAAATATGTAGAGCAATTATAGCAGAAATCAATAATCACTTGAAGGAACACTCTCCTAGCACATTAAGCTACCAAGAGCCAAATGTAAATCTGAGGCATGCATTTTTTCTCCCCTAAGACCTGAAATAGTAAGAAGACAAAGGATAATCAACCAGCTGCCTAAAAAACGAGAACTATAGCTTACTGAATTATAGAAAAGAAAAAAAAAAAACCACCATGATTTTCCCTGATATATTCCCCCTTGTATTTATGAAAAAGGACCTCTGCTTGAAATATTTTCTCTCCTGGTTTAATATATGGAGCCTCTGTGGAGAAAGCAATGTTTCATCAGCAGAATAGTCTGAAATCCACTCAGTGACATGGGAAATCTCTGCACAGCTGTTCATTCTTTATTGAACTGTGGCCACAACGTGTGTTACTTCCTTCAAATACCCTTGTTTAAAGTAACATGGATAATTTGTAAGCAAAATGGTCCTAAGAAAGTATTGAAAAAGTTGCCTATACATAATTTTTCCTTAGTTAAGAACAGTTATCACTGAACTAATTCAGAATTTCTATGCAAATATATATGTAGAAAGGACTGAACTTAGTATTGGGTTTTTTTGTTGTTGTTTTTTAAAAAATTCAAGGATGGATAGTGCTGCTACCAGATTACATTTAAATTGCTAAGTAGCATGAGTTTTCATTACAAAATAAGTCTCTACAATCTTGAAAGAAAAAACAGAATTATTCAGTGTTGTAAAGACAAAAGCTATTTCTTGATGACACAAAGAAGCACGTGTTAAAACATAAGATAAGCACCAGCTGAATTTACTCTTGAACTCTGAGGACATGAGCACCAGACAGTCTGATGCTGAACGGTGCTAAAAAGTATCCAAGAGAAGACATGAGTAGGAGATCCCCTGACCAGGCTGTGTTCACATACTTGTCATGTGGATAAACAGCCCTCCTATTTCTCACAGGCTCTGATTTAGCTGTTTTTAAGCTGCACACTCATCCTGACGTGCCCTGTCCCGCACAAGTCCATGCAGGTGTCTCAGCTGCCCGTGAGGTTGCTCCTGACACTAGCTCAGGTCAGTGCTCTCCAACAATACCACAGACTTTACAGTCATGATTTAGAAATACCTTTATTTTTATTGATCTCCTCTGCTTTACAAGTTTATCAGAGCAACTCATCAGCCATTTGCTGCTAAGACAGACAAGGAAAGATAACTTTTGATACTTGGAACATGGTCATTTGTGTTGACTTCTGTACAGGAAGATGTACAATTCTGTCACTGGTTGGTGATGTTTGATCCCGTGTTTAAGCTTAGTCAATTAAACGAAACGCTGGCAGGTAAGTTATTAACTGGTCTCAAAGCTTAACAGTAAGAAGAAACACTACCACAAGAAAATGATGTGACAAATATAACAAATCAGTTATTTTCACCGTGCAAATCAAGAGTTTGAGAGGACTGCCACAGAGCAGACTGTGCAGACTGCTTCACAGTTCTTCAGGTTGCAGGAACAAGTCTAGTGTGGAAGGAGTTTGAATAGCTGAAGAAGCACTTTGGATAGCTGGGGATTACAGGACTGTAAAGCCATGTCCTTTTTAAAATTGTAAGCCAAGGCTCTTTGCCAAGCCTTTTGAAGAAATAGCAGACTTCCAGTTACCCACACAAGCTACAAGGATTTGCCCTGTGCCAGGAGCAATACAGACTATCTAGCCCTTCAATTACTACCTCTTTGGAGGGCAGGGGTGATAGAAAAGGTATCCAAAGCAGGTATTTTACTTTTGTTGTGTTGTTGTTTATAGCAAAATCAAATTCTGATTATCACCTAATACTACACTTACTCCCAGGGAACAACTATAATAGTGGAGGGGAATCAAGGGTAAATTCACTGTCTGTTAACTTAAAACAAACATAATACTGTTTTTAAGGATAACATTTTTCCCAAACAATCAAAATATTTCACAAACAAACATTTTCCATATCTGTAATTATCTGAACTACAAACTTCCCCAATCGCAGCTAATTAGGTAACAAGCTAAGCACAAAGGACACAGAAAATCAAATTTATAACAAAGACTGTTTAATCGTGCTCCTGGTTAGGGGAACAAACATGGCTGTTCCCACACATGTTATGTGAAGGTTCTTACCAGGTTAGGTGACAGCAGTGACTGGAAATGAAGGAGAACACCCGCACTAGCTATCTGTTCCAACCACCTTCTGCTGGCCTCCAGGGTCTCCATTTCGTATTCTTTGTTGCTGTCAAACATCTGATTTAAGGCCACCATTAGTTGCTCTGAAAAAGCACAGACTGTGGCCACTAGACTCTGACAGAAGACCATGTCTCGCCTCAGTTGTATCTCGCTGTCTGTGATGGATAAAAGCCAAAAGTGGAAAAGCAAAGCAGAGATGGAGCAGAAAATTAATTAAAAGTAAATTAACTGGGATGGAATTTTTTTCTTTACTTTAAAATAACTTGGCTTTTAGTCCAAGTAAATCACAAGTTTACAGCCTAATATTGTTCAAGTAAGTAGCACTCCACAACCAAAACTGTCACCTTCCACTTTAAAAAATATTTTAGAATTTTAAAATTATATAGAAATGTGTTTTTATAATCTGGAATTTAAAGTACTTCTTTATAAACAATATCTGTTTATACTTTAGATTTCAATGTACACACCATCAGTTCCATGTACTTTTGATGTTAAAAGGTGATGGATGCATGTCTCATCTCTTTGCTGCAATGGGAGAACCAGAAGGACACAAAAACATTTACTTTCCACAGGAAAGCAAGGACAGGCAGAAGCTCTTAATATGACTGTGTCAACTTTATGGCTTCCAGCTGGGTAGGGCAGATGAAGAACGTCTGCTGTGAACTGCAGACAACAGATGTAGAAGTGTTGCTAGCAGGACACAATCATGTGATTATGAAATCTATAAAGTGAGCTCTGAGCAGCATCATATTATCCAGGAAGCAGTAGAGATTTATGCAGTCAGGAAAGTCCAAGACAGGTCCCTAGGTAGAAGTCTACGGAACCATTGGCCGCAGATTTAAAATAGAGTCTAGCTAACCTATCAGTTTACTCTGGAGGGCACAGACATTAGTTAGCTAGAGGTGAAAACAGTTAGAAAGGGAAGATTGTTCTCAATAATGCACAAAATCCTGGCGTTAAATATTCAGTGCTTCCTCCTTCTCCTCATTCCTTACGGTTTTCAAGTATTTTTATCATTATGAGCTGTTAGGCAAATGTCAATCACAGAAGGTACAGGGAGACTTAATGTTTCTCATAGCAAGAGAGGAAGACGGCATGACATCGAGGTCTTTCCAAAGCCTACAATCTTAGTCCTCAATTTAGATTCCTCTGCATCTAAGAGGGTTAGCTCCTCTTCCACATTTCTGTGGAGCTGGCAAGACTTTAGATGATTGTGTAAATCAGTGCAAATAACTCTGTACTCACAAAATTAATACTGAGCTTAAAAGTATGCTGTTCTTGGACTCCAAGTATTTCTGAATGTTATTCAGTCCATTTTCCTTCTGAGACCTTCAAACTCTTTCTCGGCTCTTGCTGATCAAACCACTCTTTTACGACTCTTTGTCAGTGTCTCAGGAACACTTTCCTTATATGGCCTAATCACTACTGCTTCTGGACGGTGACTCATTGCTTTTAATTTCGATTATTAAAATTTAATTCAGTCTCCAATCTCTCAAGTTGTGCAGAATCCAGTACAAACAGAATTTTCATCTTTAAAACTCCACTTTCCTCCAGCTTCAAAAATCCCACTGGCATCTGCATGGTCAAAATCTTTCCAATGCCATTGCAGTGCTCAGGGATTGGAGCCCAAAATGCGTTCTCTCTCCTTGCCTTGCTCAATGTTATCTGTGTTTGTTTAAAAGCAGCTGACTTTCAGTGCCTTCCTCCATATTGCCTGCTTCTGAAGCAGCCCTCTTGTGCTCTGACACCTCATTTCCAAATGTCATCTAATAATACTTGAATAACAGATACTGCATACAAGAGCACTTTGGGTTATTTCAAAAAATAAAAAAATTTAAAAAATGAGCTTTATACAAAATTAGAGATTTTTTGAAGTTAAGAGATCATATCAATAGGAAAAACAGCTCAAAGAAAAAAAATCAAGCCTGGGGTATTTTTCAGGTCACTTCTTATTTTAACTGCCCTGAGAAATTATTAAACCTCTTATAAAAATTGGAGGAAATCTGACAATAAGGAAATATTATAGTCTCCTTCATAAAATTACTGCTATTATGTCATAACAAAAATCGTGAAATAACAACACATTCACATGATGTTGTCAGATTGTTACAACAAACTTTTACAATGAAATACAACAGTGTACTCAGTCATTTATGCACCTACAAAAAATGTACAGAATCTTCTGTCGTATTATTTTGTAAATACTAGTTTAGTGACACTTATTTTTCTCACAAATGTACATATTCTTTGCATTTGAAGCTGTATAAAGTGAAGTTAATCACAGAATAATCACATCCCTTCCAGAAAGCAAGGCAAACAAACAAAAAAACTATTCTGCACTACAATATGTTGTCTTGGGTAATACAAGAAGGAGAAGGATAAAAGGAAAGGTGTGGGCTATAATAGCAAGGCAAGTCTGGAAATAGTTGGGAATGAAAAGAAAAAAAAAAAAAAAAAAGATGGGAAATACGGAAGAACACAAAAGAAGCATGACAGCAGAAGTACTTTGCACAAGCTCAGTGATTTGGCAGCTACTTCATCTGCCAACATCCAAAGTGAATAACCAGAGAAGGTATTTTGCTTAAATACTGAATGTGCAAGGTTAGATATGAATGTCTTCGGAATTTTTGTGTCCTTCAGGAATCTTCACTGTAAACACAGGGGTAAAGTTGCTGATTATCAGGTTATCATAGTTGAGATCTTTCCTCTTTCTTTATTTGGGACAAAAAAAAAAAAAAAAAGAAAACTTCAATCCCCCTTCCCAAAAAAAGCAAAATTACCTGTATATTCAAGAAGTGCCAAGAGTATCCGTGCCTTCACCTCTTAAAGAAAAAAAAAAAAAAGAAAAAAAGAAAAAGTATTGAAGTCATCACAGTCAAAAAAGAATTCACCAACATACTAATGCATTTGAAGTTTTTGTATATAAAATCAGCTTCACTCCAAGTTCTTGTGAATGCCATCCTGTTTTACACCTACAAAAAGTAACGAGTCTCAACTTCACTAAATTTTACATTTGACTTGGTAAAACCAATAATTATCAAAGGAACTAACAATGATAAAAAACACACGAAGAGGCAGCTGCTGTCTCAGAGTACACATGTACCAGCTGGCCAATGCAAGTTGACATGTGAAGAAATCCAGTCTTAAAACTTTGAAAAACAAGACCTGTTTTCACCAGTTCCCACAGTACTCCAGTTTTTCCCCTTGCCCTCTGGTTCTATCCTTAAAAATGTTATTCTCACGTTAATCTATCATAGAATCATAGAACCATAGAGTTTGGAAAAGACCTCTAAGACCATCTAGTCCAGCCGTCAGCCTAACACCACCATGCCCACTAATCCATCAAAGTGCCACATCTACACGTTTCTTGAACTCCTCCAGGGAAGGAGACTCCACCACCTCCCTGGGCAGCCTGTTCCAATGCCTGACCACTCTCTCAGAGAAGAAGTTTTTCCTGACATCCAACCTGAATGTCCCCTGGTGCAGCTTGAGGACATTACTTCCTGTCCTATCACTGTTGCCTGGGAGAAGAGGCTGATACCTGCCCCACTGCAGCTTCCTTCTAGGTAGTTGTAGAGAGCAATAAGGTGTGCCCTGAGCCTCCTCTTCTCCAGACTGAACAGTCCCAGTTCCCTCAGCTGCTCCCCATCAGACTTGTGCTCCAGGCCCTTCACCAGCTTCGTTGCCCTTCTTTGGACACACTCCAGGGCCTCGATATCCTTCTTGTAGTGAGGGGCCCAAAACTGCGGCCTCACCAGTGCCGAGTACAGGTGAAAAGTATGCAGGAAAAAATAGAAATAGCATTGTCACTGAATTCTCAGTCTTCAGAATGTTATTTCCCTTCTAACATTTGGTTTTGCTTAACAATTTTTGAAGTAAAAAGTATGAATTTAACAAACATCATAATTTATATTGACAAAAATCTGGTTTTACATCTACTTACACTGTTTCAATAAAAGCAAAAAATCCAGAATATTATATGCAAAATAACCTTCTTTTCCTTTATTTTTGGCCTTCTCAAAGTTTTCATGCTGAAGGAAGTGATTCTTTCTCTCTACCTGGTACCAGAGTACAGCTACCATAACCTCAGAGTGTCAAAGTCCCAGCACATCAGTTGTTCTACACTAACTGCCTGTAGGAACACACCACTGCCTCACATAGTTTCATATTTTGCCAGTCTTTCTCTCACACACCCTATTTTTTATGCAGTTCTATTCCAAGAATAGGAACATAAAGAAATGTTATGGGGTATATGGACAAAAGTACAATTTTGGAACAGATTGGTCCCTACTAAAACTAATCTCTTAGATTTGAAATTTGAAACCTTACATACATCTCAGATGATGTAATCATCTGTATCAACAGCACACTCTGGATTCTGTGTGTACTTGGCCGTACAAATTCAAAACTGGAATCTTCCTAAAGGTGGTGCTTAGAATTTGGTGGCGAAGCTTAAAAAAGAAGAAAACCTCTCAAGCCTGATCTTCAGCCATACTGTACACACACTAAGAAAGGAACTGACAATGCCTATGCTTCTGAAACGCCTGCCCACACCGTCTCAAATACAAGAATCAAAATTAATGATTACTCTTGAAAATTGCCTGGTGAAAAATCTTTGCCTTTGCCTTCTGCCATTTGAAAAAACTCACAGAGATTAATAACTTAGGATCGGATCTTGGAGTCTGAACATTTGGCTTAGTAACCAAAAGTACAATAAAAGGAAATATATTTTCTACCTGAAGAATTTAGACACATAGAGGCTATTACTTGCAGCTTGTTTTATATAAGATTTGTTGGATCTCTGAATTCAAAAGCATTTGAGGTATTTATAAATAATGATTTCCTGCTTATGGGAAAATTACAGGACACACCAACTCGCCTTTATCATTGCTAGAAGTCTTTTCCATTTCAAAATATATCCTCAGGCAAGAGAGTATTTTTAGGTTATTTGGATAAGTAGAGCCTTACCTGAGGTTAGAAGAGAACCTTGGATGTCAATCATCTGTTTTTCACTAAATTCCAAATGTTACGGAAGTTTTCAGCCCTTCTTGCTACATGGCATATGGAAAGAAATAACTCTCCAGCATTTTCTCTTTAGATCATATATTTTATAATGCAAGATGCTTTCAAAATTATTCTGTTCTTAAACATTCTTTTGTACTTCCCTCCTCACCCCCATCACACTATTCTGGTCTTTGCTAGTAAAACTTTCCACTCCAAGGCTAGATTTTAGTTTTATTTCTCACATCTGAATATATCTTTGAAAGATAGGCACTGCCTATTTTATTATTTCAATTAAAAATGTATTTCATGCCTTTAATAACTGAAAGGCTCCTTCACCCCTTATTCCTGAGTTAAATTAAAATAAATGTGGACTTTCTTAAATGCCTAGTATTTTCTGTCTAAACTTAAAATTAACGTTTTAGCAAAAAACCTGCTCTTCCTTATCAGGTTATGTGACTAGCTACCTAGAAATTTAACTTGCTGTAAAACATCTTGTTAAACATGTTACTTTCATTTAGGAGGGTGGAGAGGGGCAGAGCGGAGGGAAGCAATTACAAAAGCCTATACTCCTCTTTGCTCTCCTTACCCCCTTCTGTTGCTGTGCTTCTGTCAGTTCCCTTTCCTTCCATCCATCTGGCTGATTTAACTGGTTCCAACTGTAGTCATCCCTCATTTCGTTCTACCTGTGCTTTCTGATTCTCACGTCACAGATCTCATGTGCATTCAAAATCTTGTACCTACATTATATTCTCTCTTTTCATCAGCTGTTGAATTCCTGCTCTAACTACTGATCTCTTCTGCAAAAAAAATCAACCACTCAATCTTCATTGGGGTGGTTGCCTCTGCCAAGAATTTGTCTTCATTTTCATTGGTTTAACAATTTAGTAGGCCCAGTCACATGAAGAAATAACCTTCATCTTCCCTTTTGCTACTTAGCTCCAAATGAATCCTCCTGGAACCAGTATACTATTTCTTCAGAGAACTCTTCAATTCCATCACCTTGATGAGCCTTCTAGGGCTCACTTCTACTGTAACCATAGTAAACTTCCCTTTCTAACAATATGGTAGGATAAACAAAAAGAGACAAAGAAATTATAGAATAATAGAATCATAAAATGGCTTGGGCTGGAAGGGACCTCAGAGATCATCTAGTTCCAACCCCCCTGCCGTGGACAGGGCTGCCAGCCACTAGCTCACCAGATCAAACTGCCCAGGAACCCATCCAGCCTGGCCTTGAACACAGCCAGGGATGGGGCAGCCACAGCTTCTCTGGGCAATCTCCACATATGTTTTAAATGTACTGTCTAGGAAGGCTTGCTTTATTTATTTATTTATTTATTTAATATCTGTGCAAACCTTCACAGTTTTTTGGGTTTTTGGTTGTTGTTGTTCTCCCAGTTCCAATACTAACAAGAAAAAGACTAACAGACTAAAACAATCACTCTCATTCTCAAGGCATTCTGTGTATTCCTATTTTTTCATACTTAAGAAACAATTTGAATAAAAAGAATCCCAAGGTCTAGGAATTAAGCATCTCACTTTTGTGGGGACCCCATGCCTCCTTCGGCATTAAATTACTTATCAGTCTAATCTAACACAGTATGTTCTGCAAAGCAATAGAAAAGTAAAAAATAGTCTGTGATATATTTATGAAAATAAAAATGAGTTGGTTTTCAGTAAGGAGATGTATTTACTGAAAGCATTCATCTTTACTTTAGCACTCATCAGTAATGGTTAAGCACATTATTTACAATGATTTTTTATCCATAGTGAACAGAGTTCTGTGGTTTCCTTTGCTTACTTCCTCCAGAACCTGATATAAGCGAAATGTATCTGCTCGATTATTAAAATACTGTCTTCTACTTAGAAACAATCATGAAGATTCTTCTTCTAACAGCTTTGAATATCCCAAGGCTTTGTTCAACTTGCTCAAAAAGTCAGAAGCCCAATCAGGCAGTCAAAGAAGGGCACATATTTTGTTTCTTCTGAATCAGGAAAATATGAGGGAAAACAGGAATGTTAATTGCTGTACCATGTGCTAGGCTGTTTAGAAACAGCCCAGGACAGAACGCCTCAAGGTCTCCTGACCATAATGGCAAAAGTAGAAAGGAGAAAAGAAATGCAGATATAAAGGGAAAAATTAGCTGCTATAGCATCTTTAACCTTGCTTTTTGCTCATCTGATTTTAGTTAGATGCAGCCCCTGGTTTTGTCTCAGGTTTAATTTATACAAGCCTAAGCCTGTCTAAATGACAGCAGTCTCCAAAACTGCCCGAGGGGCATGTTTCTGCTCTGAATCTTTTCAGTGCTGAATTAAATATACCTGTCCAGACATGCCTTGTAAACCATGGCTTGAGAAGCAGTTATTCACTCCACTCTCCTATTTCTCCTTCACACTAATTGTGCCAGGGAAGCCACAAGAACCTTTTGCTTCCAGGTATCCTTCACATCACGTAAAGGTCTTGGTCTCACAGGTGGATCAAAATGATGATGAAGATTTGGATAATGTTTCAGCAGATCCTCAGGAACAAGTATTAGTGATATAAGTTTGGGGGGGTCGATTCGGAATAAACTTAAAGAAAATAAATGCAATACAGCAGAAAGCTGTAAAGACTGTTAATGGTAAATAATCAGCCTCAGATAACTTTTAAATGTAAAACAACATATTTGGTTAAGAAGAGGCACAGAACCATACTGTGATTGACCCCATAAACAGGAGACATTTTTGTGGTTGTTTGAGAATTTTTTCACCTAGAGCCTGAAAATATGATTGTATCTGAAATAAGAATTAAAAAAATCAGATGAGGAGGAGTTTTTTTGGCTAGTCGGTTTTTGGAGGTTTATTTTGGTAAAACTTATCAGAAAGTTCTTTTCCAGTGATCCAAGATTTCACAGTTTATGGGGCCCAATGAAAATTAGCCAACAAAATGAAAGAAGATAAACATACACACAAATCATTCAAAGCCAGACCTGACCTAAGTTTTTGTTCACAGATAGACTCCTAGTGTAAGTAGTTCTATAAAGATCAATTTGCTCATTATTTCTGTTTCACTATCAAACATAAAAAGAAATAAAGCAGAAGCTAGAGGTAGGATTTTCTGGAGAGGACATTCATGGTACTTTCTGATGAAGTCAAAAACCAGAGTAGAAAACCCCAGCTCACATTGTCACTTGATGGTGAAGAACAGAATACTAAGTAACTATTAGGCAGTAGTGGAAAGGAGGTGGACTGGTAATGGCACCAGTTGTGATGGATTGAGCAAGTGATAATGATTCCAGAACAATGACAGATCAGAGCAGGAAATAGGACAAATTGTTCTGAAGAGTCTTCATCTTTCCATTTAAGATGGCACCAAAAAAAAAAAAAAAAGGATTTTAATTCCAAGGAAAGCCCCATCTGTCCCATGAAGATGACAAATCAGTCAAGCTCACTGGACTTCAGCAGCACCTATAATAACACAGCATGTGCAACATATGGTTCACTGTTTTTTAACTTGTCAGAAGAGACTATTTTCTCTTCAGTATTTGAAGTCACTAGGGAGAGCATCAGGCAGCTGAGATNCAAATTCAGGCATTTCCCATAGACTACATGGTGTTTTGCAAACCTTGCCTAGCAGCAATATGAAGCAGTTCTATCTTTCCCCTTCCCTTTCCCAGGATCTCTATCATAAACTGAGTATTTATGGCCATGTTGTTCCTACTAACCTTCAACAAATTTTCTGATATTCTGGGCAAGACTTCGGACACTGCTGGGAAGGTTCCAAGGGTCTTGCTTGATGTGGAGTCGTAGCCGCTTTGGACAGCTAAGCTTCGGTTCCATTTCCTGCTGAAACTCTACACAAAGACAAAAATAATATTTCTTCTGTTTAAACCTCCTGGGAAAGTCACAGGAATGCATTCTTTCTTTCTGAATGTCTTCACACCTCATGGAGGTATCTTCTTATTTAACACTAGTTAAAGTCAGGGTGACATGTCTAGCAATAGTCTAAGCTCCCTCCTTAGTCAAAGGAGTGAGAAAGCAGCGTTCCCAAATATGATTCTTTTTGAACCAGGTATGCAAGACAGAAGGCGACTTGAGAGTAAGAGAGAGCCTGGAAATTCTGGAGGCAAACATATGCAAAATTAATCCAATTAGAGAATTAAACTTCAAGAAAAATTATTCCTTAACCTAGTCTCTTAAATCGTTCAAGTGTCTCTTCTACTCTTCCTGAAGTTAGTGAAGACCAAGAATAAAACATCCACCTCATCCATACCTTGTACCGAACTGAACATTTATTATACCACCAAAAGGTGTGCGATAATTTTGTTGTGTTGTTGTGTTAGTCTATTATGTACTTAACCCGAAACAATGAGGAATTTAAGAAAGCACAATTGCTCTAGGTTAATTCTCACTATCTTGGTCCCGAAATTGGAAAAAGAGAAGGTAAGAGGAAGAGTTTATGCTGACTTCCACACAAACTCACTCACGGAAATATTTGAGTCTTCATAATAGCAGGTATCTGGTGTACAGTAATTACATTCTGTTGACTTCAGTGGGATTTTGGTGATCTATAAAAGTCAGAGATCTGCCCTCTGGCCATCTATGATTAGCTTTCTTTGCCAAAAGACATACGAGAATCAATGAAATCATAAGGAAACCTACTGCACAATTATATATACTAATACTACATTCTGTCAGTTCAGAGTCTTCAGTTTAAAGCTGACTTTCCAAGAAACCTGAAATACGTTGTGCAAAAAAAGCAGAAGAAACGGGTTTTCCACTTAGAATAAAATCTACTTAACAAAAACGTCAAAAATCAACTATTGCAGAATATGGCAAAACCAGGCAAAATCAGTTTTTTAACACCCAGCTCAAGGAGTGTATAGCCATATCCATACACTCGTCAAGCTGCCTTTTGATTTAGATAGATAGAATTAAATGTTACCTTGTAGGCCTCGGCCTGGTGTGAAGTATTTTGTCTGTTCAAAGGCCCTGACCACAGCTGGTCCTTTCAGAAGGCTGACAATTGAATCGACCTGTTGGGATCAAAATTCTGTGAGGAAGATGTTCTCTATAGTAAAAATCTGAAAATATTTCTTTAAGCACAGACTAGAGAAAAACAGTTTGGGATACTTTCTTACCTAGTGGCAGTAGTTAAAGCTCAAGGCTAGCGAACGTTACTAAATATAAGGGCCTATTTAATCTGTAGTTTTGAACTATTTGCAGAAATCAGAAGGAGAAGGAGTAAATACATACCATCCCAATAAACAGTGGAAAGCAAAAGTAAAAAAAAAA
>VXAV01010739.1:135264-147404 GCA_013399715.1 Alectura lathami
ACAATAAAAGCTTTACAAGTACAGTTGACTGCAAATTACATTACACTGCTTTCAAACATAGAATATTTGCTTTAACGCTCTGATTATCATCATCTCTATTGCACTCTGAACTCTGAGTTAAAAATAATATTTTGAAAATTACAGAGAATTTTGGCTTTGGCTACAGCCATCTGAAGCATTTCATCAACTTGTTTTTTTTTTTTATTTCAATGTATACTGTCAGAGGCAGTAGGAAATCTGTGACAGTATGACATCCATCAGTTTCATGTTTCTGCCAAAAATAATCTAAGACATTTCAAATCGAACTTCAGATTGAAAAAGACTTAAGAAATTGTGAAAAAATAAAGAGAAACAATTTTTGCTTTGCAAAATCTGCAGAGCATCCACAAGACTGGCAAAGATTTTGGAATGCCAACCAAACATACAGCATGTCTACTGAATCTATCAGCCATGTGCCACTGGCAACAAGACAGCCCTCGTTTCTTACCTTTATTTGCCTTTCTGACAGCTATTTTATCAGACCTGCTTTATTTTTCCCACAGATTAACCAAACACACTAAAAGGGGAGAATCTCAGGCCCCACAAGTCTATCATGTTCTGTGAGTGAGATAAATGTGAGTACAGCCTACGAAGGAGCTGTCTATAAGCCTTACATCTTGTTTTCTCCCCTCGCTTGTTTAGACATATGTCCATCACATCCTTATGGAAGGGCCTATCAAATATGGCATCTCCAGAATGCTCTTCTCTTCCCCTTACACATCAAAAGAAGTTTAACAGTCACTTAATCGCTCCTTCTCTAACAGCTACAGCAGAGTAAGTGGCACAATTATGACTCATCTGAAATCACAGAATTTAAAAAAAAGTTTGTGTAAGAATTCAAAGTTCAGCAAGAACAGCAGAAGTTTAAGTTGAATGTCAAAATTTTCAGGGAAAATGCCAAATGCTTTCATAATATACAGTATTCCCCATTACCTTTAAACCATTAGTCTCAGTTAACTAAATTTCCACACAATTAAGGTACCATTTCTCTCTAGGTTTTCCAGATTCATCCATGTTTTTCTTCTCACTCAAAGGCACTATTTTAATACGGGACCTTAACTTTCAGAGCTCTCTGTTGGTTGTTGGAAGATACCTGTGCACAAGCTGATCAATGGAAATTATTTTGAAAGCCACCCCACCCCTCCTTATAGGTACCTCTGAAAATTTTATGCTTATTTGTGGAGTCATACAGGTTTTCTTGGCTCAGACACATTGGCAGCACTAAGATTGCCATACCAATATCTACCAGGAGATTTACATTGTGCCAAAGGGTTCCTTTATTTCAGAATTTGAATTTGGTGTAACAGAAAGACTATGTACTTCAACTGGAAGTCACACTTCGAAAAGCTAACACAAGAAATAATACTATATGATTTGGAGACGTTCTTAATATGTCAGAGGTATAAACTAAGGATAAATCTATCACATCGTGATAAGTGTCACTTGAAAAAAATTGTTTGGAATTTCAAAAAGAATAATCTGCTTTCAATTTTCTTTCTTCACACAAGAGTATTGCCCAACATTGTCCAACAGAAGTTACACAGTTATTCATAGAATCATAGAATTCATAGAATCAGGATGAGAGCCCATGCCTGCGATGCCTCCTTCAACTGAAGCAAGAAGGCCTCATCAACAGCTTCCCCTTGATCAGGTGGCCTGTAGTAGACCCCCACCACCAGCTGCCTTTTATTGGTCCCACCCTTAATTTTCACCCACAGGCCCTCAGCCAGTTCCTGACTGTCACTCAGAGGCAGCTCCTCACAGTCTGTGCACTTCTTAACATAGAGGGCAACTCCCCCACCCCTCCTCCCTTGCCTGTCCCTTCTAAGAAGCTTATAGCCCTCCATGGTGGTATTCCAGTCATGGGAATCATCCCACCACGTTTCCGTGAGAGCAACAAGATTGTAGTTCTCCAAGTGCACCGGAGCTTCCAGCTCCTCCTGTTTATTTCCCATGCTGCGTGCATTCGTATAGAGGCACTTCAGCTGGGCTATCGGTTTCCCCTCAGACCCTGGCACACCCCTCCTAGGCTGATCTCTGATGCACTCGGTTTTAACTCCTTCCCCCTTCAAAACTAGTTTAAAGGCTTCTCAACTAGTCCCGCCAACTCCTGGGCTAGATTCCTTTTTCCCCTTTGGGACAGGTGGGTCCCATCTGGTGCCAGCAGGCCAGGTGCCGAATAGACCGCTCCATGGTCAAAAAACCCAAAGTTCCTCCGATGGCACCAGCCACTTAGCCAGGTGTTGACAAGGTGGGTTTTTCTTCCTGTACCTATCACTATTTCTGCCTGCCACCAAAGGGATTGAGCAAAACACCACCTGCACTCCAGATCCTTCAACTAACCACCCCAGCTCCCTGAAGTTCCTCTTAATCGCCCTCAAGCTTTTCCAGCCACTGTGTCACTGCCTACACAGACTACCAGCAGCGGATAGTAATCAGAGGCTTGCACCAGATCAGGGAGCTTCTTTGTAATGTCCCTTACCAGGGCCTCAGGAAGGCAGCAGACTTCCCTGTGGTTAGGGTCCAGTCGGCATATGGTGCCTTCTGTTCCTCTCAGAAGGGAGAACAATAATTGCCCTTCCCGCCTACGACATTTGCCCTTCTTTTCTCCTTAGCAAAGGCAGTTGTGAAGCGCAGAGTTTTGGGTGACTGGCTTGCCTTAGACAACCTCTCGGATGGACCTTCATCTACAAGCTCCCTTACCTGTTCCTCCAGTTCCAGAGCCTTGTACCTGTTGCACAAAGGCACCTGGGAAGGTGAGGTAGGCTGGGGGTGGGTCCGCCTACCCCTCTGAGCAGGGAACTGTTTCCACTCCCCTCTGTCTCCTGGGTCCCCTCCTTCTGACTGACTGCGAGGGGTAAGGGATCCACTGCTTCTTATGGAGCATCCCCCCGGTGCCCTTCTCTCAGAGATGGTGGGGTGGAGCTCCACCCGTCTACTTCCCTCTCACAGTCCATGATGGTTCTTAACCTTTCCACCTCCAACTTCAGCTTGGCCACTAGACTGATCATCCACCTGCTCACACCGCACGGTTTTTTGCTGCAATCTGGACCCTCTAGGAACGGTCCCTCGGCACGAGGCTCCGCTCCGAAGCTGATCCGCTCAAGGTCTCTTACTCACAGCACAATAATCTAAAATGAAACTTCATAATCCAGGCAAGCGGGAAGAATCCTCACACTAAGAAGTAGAATATTCAGAACACAGAAAAAGATTCCCTTTCAATTATGTAATTGCCAACCACGAGAGAGACTGCAAAATTCATGTTAATTAAATGACAGGCTAATTACTTACAAAATAAGAGAAATACATAGTCACTTACAAATAATTAAAAACCCAAACTTCTGATTACAAAATGAAAATTTAGCTTTCTTGGCACCAGTAGGAATACTGCCATCTAGACAGTTATCTTACAGCATTTGACTGCACTATATCCTAAATTAAGATTTTCTTAGAGATTCTTGTCAATCTGGGCGGTTTTAGGTATTAGTGATTTGCTGAACATGATCAGCTACATTTTGTAGACTGAAATAAATACTCTCCATAGGGAAATAGGTGTGTATTCCAACATGCTACACAAGTGGATTGGAAAAAAAAAAAACAGTAACTTTTCATGTGAAGGCACCCATGCCTGCCAACATTAATCACTCCTCTTTGGATGTCACAAACTTCGGGAGAAACTCCATACTTAGAAAAGAGAGAAAATATACCTGGTACAAAAAAAAATAAAAAAACCAATCTTTTATTCTAGCCAGCTTTACTACTTGCACATATGGGCTCTTTACCAGAGCCCACATTCCTTTAAAGAATAGGTGAGCTCTATCTTTATATTTACATAACAACCTCCATTCCATACTGCAGTTAAAATACCACAAACTCCCATTTTCACGAAGACAGTATTTGCATGGCACAGTTCTAATTCTTACTTACAATTCTTATCTCATTTCTATGCAGTAGGTATGAGAGAAGGATTTCACTCCTGATTTTAATTGGATTTTTCTTCCCAATTAACATGCACTGGAAGAGTTTGTGAAGTTAATTAATGATACCAGCTCACAGTTTATGAAAAATTTGTAGGAACTTGAAAAGATTACATAATACAATCCAGCTGGTTCTGGTTTTCTTCCCTACAGTTTGTATCTTGGAAGCCATTAGGTTTTCTCCTAAACTAACGTGAAAAAGATAACAAAACTTGCATGCTTATATTAAAGAAAGGGAAATTTTGAGCCCTTGAACTTCTGTTTGCTTCCAAGATTGGAATGCGAACACAAAGGGACTTTTATAGACAAAATATTTGCACTCTGCTCTCTATGTGCTGAAGTGTTACAAAATTCTGGAAGACCAGCTTTTTGCATTACATTCTCATGCTGATGAGCAGGCAGCAAACTGTGTAAATCCCTCTTCATCACGATGAGAATATACCTTGTAAGGCTTTCAAGAAAAGCTTCAAATAAGCCTTTAAAAATGCAGCATTAAAAATTAGCCATAAGCTTGGACTTCTAAATGTAGAAATTAATTAGATCTTGGACATCAGCAATATATTGAGCAATCTTCAGATTTTATAATTCAACTGGCTTCCTTCCACTTTTATTCACCACTCCTTTCCCTTCATCACACTCAAACACAACAGGTGCAAGCTCAGAGACAGACATCACCCTGTTTGATTGCAGAGATCATTTTAGCAAAACAATTTAGTCAGAAAATCTGCAAGAGTAATAAGTGCAATGTACCTGCATTGGACGCCTATACTTCCTGCATGCTGTGACATGAGCAATAACACTTGCATGAGTCTCTTTGCTGACATTAATTCCATTCACTTTGATTATGCACTGGCCAGGGTGGAGACCTGCTGCAGCTGCCACTGTTCCTATTAAAAACAAACAAACAAAAAAAAAACACATAGTTGACAGACTTCCTAAACATTTCCTTTTAAGCTTACAGTCCAAAAGCCTCTGACCACAGAGTGCTTCTGAAGTCATCTGGACTCCAAGAAAATAGAGTTCCAAGTACATTTCCAAGGACCCTGTCTCTGCTATTGTCTTTTTACCAATTCACTTACAACAGAGTGCCTTACAGTTTTACGCAAATAACATAAAGACTGCAGAGTAGAAAATCTGTGTAATTTCAGTAACTTTGAACACATACACATATATATGCACATGTATTTTCTTTAAGCAACATACGACAGAATAGCCACCTTGGGAAAATCCTCTGTCCATTGAAAAAGTACTACAAAAATAGCAGCTGTCTCCAGGACTTTTCACTATGACTCAAGCCTAGTCCTGGAAGACAGCCTGCTGGAGTATGACCATCCAACTGAACACTCACCTTCTTACATCTCCCTTGCTATCTCTACAGAGGTGCCAGTGAAGTCAAAACCTATTGCCTAGAGAATGCAACACTGAGGTGAAGAAGCCAACTGTCAAGAAAGAAAAGGCTGAACTGAATTTGCAGGGCTGACAAACAGAAGACTATGTCATGATTTGTCAGCTAAGCATATTTGACAAGGAAATAACAGAAACAATACATCCTGATTTCCCTTATTTTAGGAATTATCAGGTTTCGGTGTTGGTGTTTGTTTTTTTTTTTTTTTTTTAATAAAAATAAAAGCTGCAACAATAGATGATAGTTGGATTTTAAACCTAATACCAAAGACAGTCTTTGGAAATAATACTATTACCAGCTATTGCAATCCACAAAATTGTGGATTTAAATAAGCCTTATTAAATGTGTCTCAAAATGCAGAAATTTTGTATTTCAAAAAAAACCTGAGGTCCCAATTCAGCAAAGTATTTAAGCATATGCTTAAAATCTTTCAGGTTTAGCGAACCACACAAGCAAGACTTATGTACTATTGAGGCTAACTGGAACAAAATGTGCTTAATGAATAAGGATAGGCAGTTGAATTGAGATCCAGGTGCAGAAATAATTACATCAGCTCAACAGTCTGTAGCTTATTACTTTTTCTCAAAAATCTAATTTCTGGCACGATAGCCTAGGAAAAAAAAAAAAAAAGCCATCAAGTTCGTCCAAATCTGGCTGCTTTGCAGATCAATTCATTTTAAATTCCTCAGTTGCAAAGGTAGTAGGGGGAGAAAGGACACAACTGCCTCACAATAGCTGAAAATACAGTGGTAGTTGGCCTTACAATTGACAGCGTGCAACAGCGACAAAAAAAAAAATGCTTGAATTTTTATTGCCAATCCAGAATTTATCAAGTTAGGAATGGCAAGCATTTGACCATCATATCTCAAAATAGAAAATCCAGTATTTTAACCAGCACCATTGAAAAGATTTGTGCAAAGTGGTCAGAACATTGTGTAACTACATGGTGACCTAACAAATTAACTTTCAGGAAATGGTTCCCAACACACATTCACTGGAGAAAGGAATTTTGCATTTATCAGCTATTCCTCAGTCTGTCTCAGCCTTCCCTTAGCTTACCTATGCATGAGAGCTTATTTTGGTTTATCTAAGCCAGGCCATTTAGATATGAAACCTATAATTATCTCTGGCATTGACAGCTCTTACAACTTACCTCTCCCAACAGCATGGACAACTGAAGGGCCAAAGCCTCGGATTTGGAATCCAAGTCCATCTGCAGAGTCAGGAATCTTCACCGTCCTGACACAAGCAAAAACCCAATATGAATGAAGCAAAAAGCAGCATTTTGTTATTTAACATAAAACATAAAAATGGACAGAAACAAGTAGGGTGCTTTTTACACTAGGGAGTAAAACTCCATGTTTTCAGACAATTCACAGTTTCAGATTCATCATCATTCATTTGCCTAATAATTTGCATCACATCAGAATTTAGGGCAAGCAAAGATACCGATGCCAACCAGAGGAAGACAATATTATTTCACACAGAATTTCAATACACCAACTGAGACCAAAGCAGCACTGCAGTTTCAAAATTCCTCCCAATGGACTGCAATTCCAGTAAGTTGTCAGAAAGTAGCAACGCTGGAAGCCCTGGGAAGGCAGGCAGTCTATCAGCGAAGAGCACAGAGCTTGGGGACTACAGACCATGGCAGGCCTCCGCAGAGGAGCTGCAGAAGACTGTGGAGACTCGGTCTGTGTTAAAATGTAACTTTTATCGAAAAAAATATTTTGCTGCAGCTTTTCTGAGCAACTATGCAAAGCACTGATTGTATTAAAGGAAGAGCTGCCTGCTACTGTTTAAATGATGTGTAAGCACATTGTGTTATACACTTGCTTGGACTAAGCGCAACAGTCACAAAAAAAAATACTGATAATCATAACCAACAAAAACATTTCTCTGAGAATCAAAATTCACATCTACTCCTTAAAATGAAGCCCTGAGTTCATCCAAAGTAAGATAACGTGGTAATAGCTCAGGTTCCAGAAAAAGCAACACAGCTGCATTAGCCCTTATCTGAGCTAGTTAGGTCATGCATAACTGTGCACTGATCTAACTTCGCAGCCTTTACTTCCACAGCTAGCTCCGTTATTATCTAAGGGATCTTTGCCCTGGACTCCATTTGCCAGTGCAAAAGCAGACAAATTCAAATTGATGGTGAAAAGTGAATGTAAAATCCATTTGAACTGTGAGAAGTTTGACATAGAGATAGATTTGAATAGTATCATTGCATCGTTTCTTGCACTTTCAGTTTTTTCTGGTATATATATAATGTTTAGCATTTGGAGATGATTATAAGCAGACATGAGATCCAAATCCCATTGGAGCCTACGAATTTGTACAAAATATTTGTACAAAAAATATACTTTGTGAGCATATTAATGAATAAATTATGAAAGAACATCACTGGCAGTTTCACCTAAGAATTTGTGAGAGAATTGTCTCTTCTGCCAACACAGCTGTGCTAGTAGCAACTTCTGACAAAATGCAGGCAGTACAGGAAACAAATTCTTAAACTCGTCTGAACTCCTCATTCACTAGATCATCTCTGTCAACGCTGAAATTCTCCCACATTTTTGCTGTGTCAGAAATCAATCCAAGATCTGCATTAAAGGAATGCTAATACATTCTTTTTATGTTTGCTACAACACTATCACCTACAATGTTTTTGTTGTTGTTGTTGTTTGGTTGCTGTTGGTTTTGTATTAACAGTCCAGATGATCGACTTTATGCCCCATTTCTCTCTTTGCCCCTTTTCCTGTTGTGTTTGACACTGTACATCCCAGGACACCTTCGCTTATTAACAGGAGAAATACATCTCCGTTCTGCTGTTCAAGTGGAGCCATTTCCAAGGCTCCCTCTGTGTGTTCTCTGAAAATAGAGGATGAGTTCCTCCTTACTCTGCCAAATTTGATCAGAATATCTTCCAACTGTTTCTTATTCTCCTCTTTCTTTGTTACGCAGAAACCATTAACAACTGCATTAATTTTACTAATAGACCTATGCTTGTTTGCATACCAAATGAACCCAGGCATTAGGCCTCACTTTGTATTTCTTCTGCATAACAAAAATTCCACTCAGGTAGGAGGGGTCAAAACTTTGTGTAGAAATGCATCTGTTGCAGAAAGATTGGAAGTTGTTTACTTTGCTGCCCTTGCTTACACAACCAGCACACACACCAGAGAGGCCCTTCAGATCATGAAGTACAATTTCTGCCAAACCAGGGACTAATCTCTACAGGGAGGAACTAGTTTAATAAACATAGTAGGAGATAAGTGATCAAAACTGTCCATGTATTTAAAACTTCATTTACAGTTGTGGTTTCAGTGGCAGACCTGATGATCTAAGCACTTGTGTTTTGTTTTTGCTGATGACAAATGTAATAAAACAAAGTCAAGGCAGATCAGATTGCTTGACTTTATGAAGTAAGATTAGGCAAAGCATTTAAAATAACACTACAGTAGTTCTGTTTGAAGTTCCACTTGTCTGTTAAGATTTGCTTTAATTGTAATTTCTAAAAATTTCCCCAAAGGAATGACAACTTACTCCCGTGGTTTAGTGCTCACAAGAACGCGCAGGGGCTTTCTGCTGTTTAAACATGTTTTCAGGAAGCAATCCACTTCACTAAAGGGTCGCAGAAACACCAGGTCACCATTAATGGAAAAGATCTTTTTCCCAACTTCCAAGCCTGCCATCTAGAAAACAACAACAGTTGTGTATACATTTCCCTTTTATAACCACCATGCAACGCCAATAGGAATAATGACACACACATTTAAAGAAAATTCTATATGCCTCCTTCATAAACCACACACACATGATTTACACCAGTAAAGGGTTCTGGGACTAGTTATAGTGACCTTTAGTGACCTAAAGTGTACTGTAAGCACCTATTCTTAAGAGACCTAAAAACAAGTCCTAGTCTCAATCAAGATTTTATGAAAGTATTACAACATCTGTAAGGGGAGAGGGGTTTGGTGATGTTGCCTGATTGGTCATTTGCCAAAGGAACTAAAGCTTCTTTTGAAAACGAAGGACCTGATAAGTATTTTATTAAGTGAGTATTTAGAAAGTTATAAAACAAAATGGTATCCTTAAAACTTTTATGGCCGTACCTTTGAGCTAAAGGTATGGCAATAAAATTGCATACGATCTTTAAACTCTGGTCTAACAAGAAAGAAAACATGCCCAGCTAGGATGGCAGGGGTTCACAGTGCTGCTTAGGGCACACAATACGCCTTATTGACAGCTTAGGTCATGATAGAACCTGAATGCTGAAAAAGACCACACGGAATTATGCAAAGCTAACAGAGGAAAACAGCTCTGGATATAGCTCTGTATATATGTAATATATATGTATATAATATGTATTATATTAGTGAGCTGCTGTATCTACTTTTATCATAATTTCTATCCCATAATGAGATGCAGAAGGGCTTAAAATCCAGCTCTAAATTTTTTCTCTTAAAGTAGCCATTTTCTATGTATTTATATATATAAAGATTCCCACGTAGTTCACTAGAACAACATCAAATTACCCAAAAAGCAACTAGAGCAATACTAACAAACTGAAGGGCTGTAATTTATTCATTCAGATTCCTAAATTCTAGACTTTGCTTAGTACATCCTTTGTTATGAAATATATCAAGTGCAACCTACAGACTAGCACATTTTTCTGTATTCATTTCATATTCTACTGAAGGATTTTTATTCCAATCATGAGCAATGTCATCACTGGAATATTTTAAAAATCATAAGAATAAAGTTGTTATTTTTGTATCAACACTCATAACAAATTACCTGTGTAGAAAACAAGTGTTGGTATTGGTCACAGCTCTATTTTGTTTCAAAGAAAACAAAACCAGATTCATAACCACAGCTTTCTTGGAAAGTTCTCAAATTATTGTATTACCATCTACTACCGTACATTTTCTTAACTGATGTACAAATCATACACCTGTGAGCAAGTCAATAAAAAAGGGAAGATAATTCATAACGTTTAATACCTCAGCATTTGATGCTTTCTCCACCACCTTAATAATTGGCACCTTATTTTTATCTTCTAAACCAAAACCATAGGTGCCTTCATTAGATTTAATCTGAAAAATAGAATTGTTCAAAATACTGTTCAGAAAAGCATTTAGTAGAGTCAAAGTACAGCTCCATTAAAAAAAAAAAAAACAACACACAGTGCTAACTTATTGTCACCACAACCAATTTTTTTTCTACTCTTCAAAATACACGACCATTTGGTTTAACTCACCAGTAACGACTTAGCTATGACATTTTCCACTACTTTCAAATCATGTTTCATCAGTCTGTGCTTCATATTTGACCCTTCCATTTCTTCATCCGCATAAAAACGGAACAGCAGCGGTTCATCTTTAAATTCACTTTTCTCTAGCACTGTAAGACACAGAAACACAGACATGAATCTTCTTCTTTTGAACTCCTGAATATCATGTCTGTCATGAATCATAAAATATAGAACATGTCTACACAGGTTAAGGGCAAACTATTTTGTACGTGAATCTAGGGAAATCATAATTTTTAACATAAACAACATAGATCATTATCACTAAATTCCTTTTCAGCCACAGCATGTGCATTTCACCAAGCATTAGCCTAAAAAGGTTTTAGTGAAAATGCCAAGCACAAGGTTTCTTCTTAAAATTGATTTAAAAATAAGGTTTTCAAAAGCTCTGCTGGACAGCTGCTGGAAATGCTCACCACCAGGATCTGTCGCTCTCTAAATGGTGAAGCATGCCAGGTTCAGTATCAGAAATGGGTTTGCTGAGGCTATAGGAGCAAGTAGAACAGCACTCAAATGCAGATTGTACGTTCAAAGACCAAAGGCAAAAGAATGAACAGTGTCTAAAAAGAAGTTACTTCTCCATCTTTATCTAAAAAGGTTGATGAGAAAATAATTTTTCCTCCTTTTATTTGAGTAAATGACCCACTGCTTCAATCGTTTCACTGAAATCTTCCCTCTGATGGTATTAAATGCAACCACATTCGCCTCATTTTTGGTACTCTCTTCTTCTTTGTTCCCTGCTATTGTTATGATTTTCTCATTTTTCTACAGTCCACTTTTTCCATCTGTCACCACTTCACATTTTTAAAGTCATGCTCCTCTACTCTTGATTCATTCCTCCAAAAATGCTTCCTTTCTTTTCTACGTATTACTTCAATTTCTGTCTTCAGTCTCATCTGTGTAAACATGTATTACCAGCTTAAGAAATATCTTTCAATGTGGCTCATAAAAATTCCACCTCCTAAACGCTCCAAAGGATGAAACCCTCAATACATGCTTTGACTGAAAATAATTACCAGAGTATACAATAGCTTTTTTTCTTCTTCTCCTTATTCCAAGATTATAGCATAGGTCTTTCTGGTGGTACAATGTACCAACATCCTATCCCTTCTGTAACACCTTTAACAGCCCCAGCACTCCCTTCCTACTATGTAGGTGGCATTGAACAAACACAGCTTGTAAAGAATGCATCTGCTTACCATGGTGCATAAATCCATTATCACAAAGAGCTACACCAAAGATCATCGCTTCTTCCCTGGTCCGGCAATCCCCCTGTTAAACCACAACACGTATTTTTTTATTTTTTTAATATATTGGCAAAATGGATTCTATTCACAAAGACATAACCTCACAAGGAGGTGTCTGGCCAGTAATGGTTGTAAATTACATTTACCATCATCACCTT
>VXAV01010739.1:147586-178017 GCA_013399715.1 Alectura lathami
GATACTGACTTTTATCCCTCTAGTTAGTAATTTAGTTTTCAGAGCATACCCATTTCATTTTAAGCCTTGAACAAAGTTACATGCTGAATCACAAAGCTAAGTCTCATTAAAACATTTAAAGTTCAATTGCAAATAAGGAAGATAAGCACAAAAGGGATGAATAGCATGGCTGCTGACAGCTGATTTCTGGTACTTTACTAGTTTAAGAGGATTACACTTATACACACACACTGTTCTAATAACCCTTACACAAAGTGTTTGCATGTTACTCCACTTAATAGATCACTACCTTTCAAATTAGAGTTTAAACGTAATATTTAGAAAAGTACATAAATCCAAAGGTATACACTTGCCTGAGCAATCAACCAGTCTATGAGTTTGTTAGCCATGACTACAGATTTGTAGGTTCTCAGATGATAATCTTTATCCCTGTCCAAAATAATGTAAATAAATATATATGTCAATCAAAACAGCAAAAAAGTCTAAAGACAAACAAGTTAACAAAGAAAAAAAAAAACAAAACCTTTTACTTTCTATTCAAGTTAGTACAAGCATGAATTGAGCATTTTGTAATGGTTCAGAAACAGAGCTTCAGAAGTTGCCTCTGGAGCAAAGCAAGTCAAACCTTTCAGTGTAGACAGAAAGAAAGAGGCTGACAATATCTTACTTCAGCATTAATGTTACTGAAGAGTAAAGACAGTTGCTTTGTTATAGCTGAGACTCTACAAATGAAGTAACGGAGTGTTAGTAAAGAAGTGAGTGTATTAATATATACAGTAAGCATCTAAGCATATCCATCAGGACCTAGAAAGCTCTGAAAGTCTGGAAAAAAGGTCATCTTGAACTGAGTTCGTAGTCATTTTCTGATGCAGTTATGCTTTTTGTCTTTATGGTCCTTTAATCTTCTTTGGTTTCTCTCAAGAGAGCGATCTTGAAAGTACGCTTCAGGTTTGCTACATTCAAACACAGAATCTTCATCTTGAGAATTCACCTTCAGAAAGTGCACTTCTTTTGAATGAGTCTCTAAGGATATCTCAGTTGGACTCACCTAATTACTGGGGTAAAGAGACTGTGAAGGCGACAGTACAGTCGTACACCCTGTTAAAGAGAAAGACGAAGTTAGTTACACATTCTCACCCCAGAGAATATAAGAGGAATGGACACAGAAAGTTCTAAATGCACTTCATTTAGCCAGTAAAACAAAACTATTCAAATGCCTGTATGTGTCACCACTTAACACTTTCAGATAATAAAACATTTCAAATAAAGCTTCACTGATACACAGGCAAAAAGGGCTCTCTTTAAGGTAGCATTAAAAATTATTTAAAGTATAGTATTTGGAAAAAAACACAGAAAATCTGAATCACAAAGCAATGTTTCTATGCACTAAGGCTTTCCCTATCACTTCACGCTATTCTACACACAAAGTAAGCAATTAAAGTTTTTTAAAAAAAAAAGAAAAAAAGTTTATGCAATTTGAAAAAAAAAAATGGTATTAAAAATAACCAGTAAACTTATAAATAAAAATAAAATCAAGATGATTCAAAGATCTGAAATGTTTTTAAATTAAGAACAAAAAATAAAATGTTTGGAGGAATTTAATATACTACTATCAGAAAATAGCATTAAAAAAAATCACATCAGTAGGTTATAAAAACAATTATGTTTATGACATGCAAGGTGAAACTTGTATAACAATAAAAAAATTGTGTCAAAATAGACTCCATCCTACATTGCTGTGCCTGGTAGCTCAGTACAGAAGATTATTCTAGATAAAACTTATACGAACAAATGCCAGGAGAAAAGTGTGTGATGTTGTAATGCAGCACCCAAGATGCTGCCATTTTCTACTACCTCAAAATCATGAAAAGTTTAAAAATTAATAAGTTTAAAGACAAATTTGTTCAATCGTTTTGTTATGCTTAGTAGTGTAGATGGACAGCACTGCCTATCTGTGTTCAAACATCTGACTGCCAATTTAACACCTTGTTTAAAGCACTAATAAAAGACACTCCATTTTAAGATAAAATTTAAAATAAAAATCATATATACATGTACATACAGCTCCATATCTATTAAAATGGATTGAAAAATACAATGAACTGAAATGCTAGATTCGGAATCATCCAGAAACACAGGCAACGCTTCCTACATACAAAATCATTAAGTAACTAAAATACATTACTACTTTTTATTTAAAATATGTAACAACAAGCTAAAATCTTCCCTTAAAAATGGAAAATTAAATTTGACTCACATAAGTACAGAGACAGGTAATTGTGAGGGGATATTGTGTATTCTAGCATAATATTTTACTTTATTTCTCAGGCAGAATTTCCATTTTTAATGCATTTTTCCTAATAATAGCAACTGCTCCATTTTGTACCTTAGAAATCACTTCCTGCATCTCATTTCTCGGATAATATGTTCCATCATCATAGCGGAATCTGTATAGCATGTGTTCAGGTTTGAATTGGTGCTTATCTGTAACTAAATTCAAAAAATAAATTGTGTACTGTTAGGTTACTTTCTACAGGAATCGACAACAAAGAAGAAAGACAGTCATTGCTTCTAATAACAGTCCGTTACACAACGGACTAGATAGATTGAGACGCGGGGAGATGATTAGGTCATCTGACCTAAGCTGCTTTATGCCACTGGTGACGGTATTTTTCACAAGGTTTAAGCAGTTCAAGGCAAAGAGTAAGACAGACAACCAGCCTGGGAACAACCAAGAAAGTTAGGCACTCACATGTGTTTTGCAAAGCCTATCAATCAAATAGCCAAAAAGACAGCAGCTGCTTCTGCAACAATCTGTTCCACTCTTTTCTCTGTTTTAATTCTTACTGAGGTCAAACTCAGATGAGCCAACAAGGAACCCTCCGCAAACACACCTGACAGTCTTGCACTGGGGAGGGGAGAGGGCATGTCTTCCACTATGTAAAGCTGACTGAAGGTCTTGGGTGCGAGAGACTTGCAATTGTTACAAGGCTTTTGAAGTCATTACAAATCATCCATTTTGCCAAAGACCCATGAAAACGGATCTTAGCAGGTGGATTTTCATTCAACAGAGTTTCACAAGATTTCAAGAACAAACCTCAAAACTTCAAATGTTTTGTCAAAACAGTCACATCATATGATCCAAAACTCCTGGAAACAGGACTACAGCAAGGCCTGCTGAAAAACAGCTGATGCATTTGATGGCTGAGGACTGCAGTAAGCACTAGCACTATCCTAGGATGGCATATTTATTATTGGGTTGTTGGGGGGGAAGCTTTAATTTGAAATGAAATTTGCATGGTATCTACTGGTAAAAGAGGCTGTGATAGCATCTCTGTTTATTGGAGTAACAAGCCTAACAGTGTCAGGTAGTTCTTCCATGCATGCCTTCCTACACCAAGTGATTAAACCATCATCCATTATTCTCTTCAAAAATTTAGTTAGGCACCATAAACTTTGCCTAGTAAGGCTTCGTCTCTAACCACTGCATCATTTTTCACACTCTGTCAAGGTCTTCAGCATCTCTACACATCATCTGATGTGTGGACATAAAATCTGCACATTAAATATACAGTGGTTTCACCAGTGTCAGATGCAAGGGAAAACAACTTCTCTACCTGCGTTTGATACAACTGCTGACAGTAAAGCCCAAGACATTCGGATTGCCTTGAAGTGATGGTTCATGCTGAGGTGATTATCCAAACTATCCCCTAAGCTCTTTTACATACCATTACTTGCCAATACATCAGAGACAGACTACAAAATTTTCACATATAATGCCTAGCATAAATATTGAAATGAATTTTACTGGACTGTGACCATTTCAAACAGGAATAAAGATGCCTTCCAGTTCTGTAATTAAAAATAATTTCCTACTGTTGGAGAAAATATATATTTCAGTAGCTCAACATACTTTAGGAGTTTTTAAAATCAGCACTACAGAAAATAGAAAAATATACCAGCAGGAACATGTTGCTTAAGGTGAAACTGCTCCTTACTGTTACAGCAATGCACAGGGAAGGAACCATCTACAGAGCACCTTTCTATTCTTGCTTGCCCATGAAGAACAGAACAGTCTCTGCAGTCTAAAGAATATTGCTTTGTCTTTGCAGTCCCTACTTACAGCACACCAAAAACTATGGGAGCAGGGCCACAGAGTTGCCACTTCCTGAACTCTAGAAAGCAAGGAAACCAAACAAGGATTCTTCTGACTCAACGGTATTGTGCAAAATGCCAAATATATCCAGGGAATGCTGTAAGGGATGTTGCAAATCACTACTCATTTTAGGGGGAATTTGTTTTCTATTATATAGATGTGATTTAGCTTGTTCTACTCAAGAGAAAGGGGAGATGATCTATCAGCTACTAGTATCAGCTAGCATCAGCTGTACATTTGCACAGCCACAGTTTTAAACGCTGAAGTATGTAACATGCAGCATTACCACCAAAATAAGGAACACCACAGTATTTTGTATGTCTCTACTAACCACGTACCTACACTTTGTTTTGGGTTAGATATTTCTATAGCACACACCAAGCACAGGGAACTGATCCAGGTTTAAACTGTCTTTACTTTTCTGCTACAGTAATCTTGACTCAGAACAATACACCAGTCTAGGAAACTGCACAGCCACATAAATGCCTATTTGTTTAAAATCATCTGACATTTTAAATGAGCTGATACTCAGATTAATTTTGTAACTACAAAGCTCCTTATTGCCTTGAGTGGAAGCTTCCACCTCTAATCTTCAGCAGCAACAAACCACTAGCAAAGTATCTCAGTATATTGGCTGACCAATTATAAGTGATTTCAGATATTACAGAATGCCACCAGGTGGATTTAGAATAGCAACAGGTTTTTCCTTTTGCAAAACTAGAAGAAGGAAAAAAAAAAAAAAACAAGGAAAAAACTTAGATTGTAAGTGTTCACACAGCAGGAAGTAAAACAATGCCCATCACAACATGCATCTGGCATGGCTAGAACGAAGCATATGCTAGAATATGTTGTCTAACAAAGTCCCCTGCAACATTTGCAATGTGAATAACAGCCAAATTTTCTTTCTCCCTTGCTCCTTCTATGAAAACAAATGGTTCATTCAACTTTATTTTAAGAGTTCTATTTTCACTGAACCACAGCTGGATCCACTATTCAAAGTAGCATGTCTGGCTTAAATTTCTATTCTCTGATATAATTACCCCTTTATCTCACACAATTACATAATATTCATTTAACTCTATTGGGAAAGTCTATCAGTGTATTTGGGATACAAAAGATCAGGAGAAGACTCTTTGACAACAGAACCATTCCACTGAAAACAATTCTGTGTGTGTAGTAGATGTAATAGAAGCTGACATTTGAATGATGGTGGAAGAAAATCATGCAGACTGACATTAAAGCATCAAAGACTACATGACTACTGATGAATAATGTCTTCCTCCTACTTTGTGCATGTTTAAAATGCACGCAGCTAAGTGGCACTGTGTTATGCCCACTTTCTTTCCAACCAAGGACACTGAAAACATAGCAGCAAAGAACTTACAAAATAAGCATTAAATTCATTACTGGCTGAAATATGTAAGTAGTAAAATGTAAATTATCAGTGTTTCCATCTAAATTTACACTCTGAATCTATGCCAGAACTGTAGCCAACTTCACAACTCTGACTAACTGTTTTTTCAAAGTGACTGAGCCTATTATAAGCCAAACATGCCTTCAAAAGCTGAAGTTTCTCCAGTTTGTTTATATGGTCACACTGGAATATAACCTCTAAAAGGAACAGAGACAATGACCTGCTCTAATAAGAGATCTGATTGGCTCAAAAACTGAAACATAAAAATTTGAATTTCAGTAACTCCACAGTCTAGTGAAAACAGGGCCTTAAATTCACAAGTTTAAACTTTTGGGTTCCAGGTTGGATTTTACCAGCTAAACTTGTAAATCCTAACAGAGGATCGGGTACATTTATCAGAAGCCTGCTGTAATGTTTTTTTGTTTACCCCTATCTAACAACTCCGAAGTCAAACACGTGTCCCTAAAAAACCTCGCCTAAATAAAAGGCTCAAATCCTTAAAAGCAATCTGCCCTTCTATCTTATCCCAAGATTTATTTTTGCTTACAACAGAATAGCAACATTTCTGTAGGTCCCTGTTTGCACTATTGTGATCTCAACAGTACTGGTTTAGTCTGATTAAATCAATGGAGGATACCCAGTAAATCTTGTGGAAACGGACAATGGCCCCATGAAGTCCCTGCAAGGGCAGAATGCAGATTCAACAAGCTGCCTTGCTTGTTGAATGACCATCTTTTTGTGAAACAAAATTAAGTCCACTCCAATTACAACAATTACCTTGGAAACAAGTAAGTTAAAACTAATTATATTTACCATGATGGATAATGCCATTCTCTAATAAAGCTTGGCCAAGATGAACGCCTTCTTCAGATCTGTGTATCTCTCCAATTTCCAGTAACCAGGACACAAATTCACTGAAGGAAAACAGATGCAAAAAAATAAACTTGAAATGTCATGCCATCGCATCTACTATATCTTCCACTCAGTGACAAGTCTAGCAGCGTTTCTTATTAACTTAGTAAGTGCTTCTTAAGTTGAATGACCTTTAGAATGTCATATCATCTTTCCACTTAATACATTTTGTCTTTTCTGCTCAGAAGTTTTATCTAGGCACATGGTGAATATTGTCCTTTTTTTCCATGATTTTCTAAAGTAGAAGAGAGAAATTTGACCAGACTCTCAAGCATAAGGAAATCCTAGGATTACCAGCTGCACCTGCACATGGCAGATATGCTGTAAAGGCAGAACATAACTGCAGTATGAAAGAACAGTAGGCCTATTACTTCTGTGCCATTATGAGCACAGAAGCAAAGCATATAGTGCACGACCAGGAATTACTAGGCTTATTTCACAATAAACCTGATGCAATTCAGAGACATCAGTCTTAACAGCACATTAGATACTTGCATTTCTGTTACAAAACAAAATACTATATAGTGAGGCAGCTCAACATCCATGGATTTTAACTGGCAGCCCAGAGACCAGCAAAAGCATGCTTCAAAAGGGTTCACTTCAGAGACAGAATAGAAAAGCAAGGTTTCATTTAAAGGTTTAAATGTTTTACATGACTCCATATGATGAGTGTATTCTTCACCTCCTTCCAACACTCTCTGAGATGACTCAGCCACAAGTCAGTATCTAATTCAGGTTTCAACTCTCACCAGCTACATGAACTTGGACAGTACGTGAAAATCTCCTCTTTCATTTCCTCTTCTGAACACAGTGGTGAGAATCTTCACCAACATATGGTTGTGCAAAACTATCACTGCACTTTATAAAAATATTTTTCATACCAATCTGTCCTATGGTGAAGTAAGGGATAAGCTCTCTGCCCTCAAACTGTGGTTTCTGGTTTGTTTGTTTGTTTGTTTGTTTGTTTTGTTTTGTAATATACATAACATATAATGTTAGGGTACCTATTGCTTTCTCCTCCTCATGCATTCATTCTCCTGAAGTCATAGGTATGATGTGACATTCAAAAGATACTCCTATTAAGGGGTAAATTTTTAAACATATAAGCTACATTTAGTAACTCCACACCTGACATTCAGGCAAGAGGAGAAGGGAAACAGTTTTAGAGACAGATTTTTAAAGTGGGTTGAAGCAAATCTGACACTCTAAACCAGACACTTCAGAGACAAAAATGCATCAAGTAAGTTGAGCATTATTTCCCCAAATACACTATTTTATTGGATGCATTTTCATATTTTCAACATGCCCTTGCAGCCTTGGCCCTTTAAAAAGCTACTTTGAGATACACATCCATGAATTTCAGGCAGACTATTTTACATTTTGACTAAATTCTGGGAGGCAAATAGTCCTAACAGAAATTACATGTGAAGTGTGGCTTCTGTAAAATCCCAAAGAAGATTTAAGATGTGTTTTTAGCTGCATGTACCTTCCAAGAAAGCATTTAGGGAAAGTGGTCAATTTCCTCTTCCTGTCTTTGATGAGATTCCCTTGTTTGCACATCATTTTGTACAGTCTTTCTCCTTGCTCAGAGATCATCACCCAAGTGTCTTGTTCCATGCCCAATTTTAAACCTGTCAAAAATATAATGGAATTTTATGAAATGATATTGACATTATATTTCAAAATCTTCACCTAAATAAAGAATTGATACCAATATTCTACACACAAAAAAGTAAAAGGAATTGTTTTCATTATTTTACTCAGAATCAAGATTTATCTACAGACATCCAACCTTCATAAAGCATAATAAAATGATAGTTATAAATTGCTCACAGTGAGGTCAAATTGTTACTGAAAATGTGTACCTATACAATAACACCATTGATATTGAAGTAATAAAAACTAATGCCCTAATTTTCACAAACTTCAGTATATAAATGTTCACAAGGGAGAAGTCACATCTTCACAAGATTAAAAGAAAAGTTCCTTCTTTTTACTGCTTCTATGTGATGACAGAAGTGTTTTTACACAAAAATTGCTGAGGCTTCCAAAAAACTGTAACTAATTATCTGTTACACACTTGTTAGTGTCATAAAAGATTATTGTAGCCCTTTTTCACAAAAGCATTTGCACAACTAGATTTTTTTTTTTTTTTTCAGAATATTCTCAACAACCAAAAGCTATCAAGGAGTTTATTTCACATTTCTTTTTATTTATTCCTGTTTCCCCTCTTGAGAAAATCACTACATTTTTAGAGTTACAGATCAGAACCAGTTCTTGTTGAACTATGCATTGTATTGGCCACTCACAGAAGCTTGTTTCCCCAAGGAGTACCACAGGCTTTCATAAACCACGTGTTTTCTCTATTAGTTCTTAATTCAGCATAAAAACATTTCTGGAATGCCTTATATACATGTTTTCAGTTTCTCTCACCAGATTTGCACATTTTTTAAAATTATAACTGTATATATTCAATACATAAAGTAGTCTGTCACTTTGTTAATTCTGAAAAATTAGCAAAATAAAATAAAAAAAAAAACACAAAAAAAAAAACAAGAAAGAGCTAAAAAATAAAGGTATCGGTCACAGATACAGAATTGTCTCTCATTACTCTCATTATCCATAAGCCAGTTAGTGGTGATGCCACACAAACATAAAACCTGACTTATTTCCAGGAAAATAACATCTAACCAGTATACAGCCTTTGGAGTTTATACGATGTTGAAGTTTTCATTTGTATTGCCTATTTGAATCACGTCATCACAGCATTATCAGCCTTTAAGATGATCACCATTAAAATAAAATTTTAACTTTGTGAATGCCTCAGATGTCTACATGAAAGCCCCTAAACTGACAGAAATACTTCCCAACAAAACAAAAAGTTTCCAATTTAGCTTTATTTCTCCTAGAAAGGAAATACACAGTGGTCCTTCCTGATAATCATAGAATCATAGAATCATAGAATGGCTTGGGTTGGAAGGGACCTCAGAGATCATCTAGTTCCAACCCCCCTGCCGTGGACAGGGCTGCCAGCCACTAGCTCACTAGATCAAACTGCCCAGGAACCCATCCAGCCTGGCCTTGAACACAGCCAGGGATGGGGCAGCCACAACTTCTCTGGGCAGCCTGTTCCAGCGCCTTACCACTCTCTCAGTGAAGAATTTCTTCCTGATGTCCAACCTAAACCTCCCCTCTTTCCGTTTTAGCACATTCCCCCTTGTCCTACCATTATCCACCTGTGAAAAAAGTCGGTCCCCCTCCTGCCTGTAAGCTCCTTTCAAGTATTGGAAGGCCTCAATGAGGTCTCCCTGGAGCCTTCTGTTTTCCAAGCTAAACAATCCCAACATCCATGTTGGAAGGGGCCTTTAAAGGTCTCCTAGTCCAACTCCCCTGCAGTGAACAGGGACACCTACAGCTGGATCAGGTTGCTCAGAGCCCTGTCCAGCCTGACCCTGAAGGTCTCCAGGGATGGGGCATCCACCACCTCTCCAGGCAACCTGTTCCACTGCTTCACCACCCTTATTGTAAAAAACTTTTTCCTTATATCCAGGCTAAATCTCCCCTCTCTCAGTCTGAAACCATTTCCCCCAGTCCTATCACAACAGGCCCTGCTAAAGAGTCTGTCCCCTTCTTTCTTATAGCCCCTGTTTAGATACTGAAAGGCTGCTATCAGGTCTCCCTGGAGTCTTCTCTTCTCCGGGCTGAACAGCCCCAACTCTCTCAGCCTGTCCTCACAGGGGAGGTGTTTCATCCCTTGGATCATTTTTGTGGCCCTCCTCTGGACGCGCTACAACAAGTCCATGTCCCTCCTGTAGTGAGGACTCCACACCTGGAGTTGATCTCTGACTTGCAAAGGAGACAAAACACTGTTCTCATAGGCACAGTCACTTAGACTTCAGTGCAATAGCCCATAAATACAGACACGCATGAACAGGCTCCATCTCTTATTAAGTAAATACACAATTAAACCATCTTTATATTCACAGTGAGTGGGAAAGTGTTTATTGCTACATTTAGATCCAATATTTGAATTCTAAAAAGATATCTGTTTGGTTCCTGAGTGATTTAGCAACCTGCTTTGCTTAACCTGCAATTAAGGTAATGCATCCTGCTCTGTGAGAGGTGTTTATACAGATGTTTTGAAAAAAAAACTCTGTGCTGGAGGAGATGGATAAATTTATAAGTTGATAGAGTAACAGAAATAGTCAAGAAATACTTCTGTAGATTCTGTGTTGCAAACAGAGTCTGTGTACCAAATCCTCTCCTGCTCTATCCTCTTTCTGCTTCTTTCATGGTTGTCTCCTCTGAGGCAAACTCCTTGTGACCATCAGGAGATGAAAAATTCCCCAAATTGTAAGATGCCACAGTCCTAGGACAGTGCTTGACTTTAAGACGGCTACCTCAGATCTCAGGCTTGGTACGGTTTAGGTCAGACTCACCTTGTCTACCAGTATAGTGTGAAATAATAATATGACAGCATGTTGTTACTTTGTATTCTACTCTACTACTCTTTGTATTTCTTACCTAAAGGCACCAAGCATCTAGGGGAACCAAGATTTTTCACTATTAATTCTTACTGGCACTATTAATTAGTCAGTCCTCAGACACTCTAGTTGAAACTCTAATCCTACAGCAGATGTTATGCAAACATCCAGTATTCAGCTTTAAAAGACTGAAGAAATATTGTTATTCTCCATTTACAACGGAGGCACAAAACAATGGCTACTGCAACATCCCACAGGAAATCTACACAAACCAGGAACAGAAACCCAGATCTAACTACAAGGTCGTATGTTCCAAGGCTCCATACATCCTTACTGATTAGGATATTTCAGCTTGCAAATGAAATTAGCTCCAGAAGATGATGATGCGTCATCTTTCCCTGGTTCTATTTTGTGCTGGGTTTCACCTTCAATACGCAAGGTTATTCATAGCCATATTAGAAATCAGAATCGTATTTCAGCCAAGTATACTTCCACCTTAATTCAGTGATTCAAAAAGAGAGTTATCTGCCAATGGTGTTGCTTTCTCGGATTAGGGAGAACGCATCAAACATGGGGTTGTGGGTATATTCTGCACCATTTCATTTTGGATCACCTGCATGAAGAAACTTAGAAAAACTTAGCAAACCTACCCAGGCATACAGATCCTAAAGGGCTTAGGACCCTTCACGTACCATAACAGTTCATAGGCCTCAGTGAAATTAAGACAATATATTCTGGTTGATGATAAGCTGTAAAATCATAGATAAAATCATCTCTCCATTTCCAAAACAGCATTCCCTACCAACATATATGATTCAAGTCATTACATCCATTTCAGTGCAACTTTGATTTATTTTTTCCAAGCTGGTATTCATAAACGTTCAGCTGAACCTGACACCATAAGTATGCCTCGCAGCTGGTTTTACTTTCTATCTCAACATACAAATAGAAATAAATATTCTGGCAAAGCACCACAAGGAGGTTTATTAACCTACCTTTTCGTCTCTCTCGCTCTTTCAAAATAGCTTCCAGCCATTCTTGCTTCTCTTCAGGAGTTTTTGCCATACACACAAACCATTTGTTCTTGGCTGTGTTGTGGATCTTCCAGCCATTAATGACAGTGTGGCCACTGCTGTGGTAGTCAGCTGGGAATAGATAAAATGGCTTAAAGACCAACAACTCTTACCAATCCTTAAGAACTCCTACCATTATATATAAAACTCATGAAATATGGGAAATAAAACAGAAAGAAAAAACAGAACAAATAAAAAGAATGTGAAGTGATCTATGCTGTTTCTGAACTTTGTTATACCTTCAGAAGCTGCACTTTTAACTTTTAGTCAACTCAATGTGCTTCTTAGAATGTGACAGAGAATTGCCTGGCACATGGGAGAAGATATAAACTCAGTACTAAAACAAGAA
This sequence comes from Alectura lathami, assembly GCA_013399715.1. Classification (NCBI taxonomy): domain Eukaryota; kingdom Metazoa; phylum Chordata; class Aves; order Galliformes; family Megapodiidae; genus Alectura; species Alectura lathami. The sequence continues at coordinate 159,975 of VXAV01010739.1, forward strand.
AAATCCTCTTAAAAGAATAGATCACTGTACTTAGAGTACCTTTGTTTGTGTTACGTTGTCATATCTAATTCCATAAAAAGTAGCATTGCGGTTTTGTCCCTTAAATTACTCAGAGCTGCTCTGCTGATTGAATGATTTACAATTACGTTTATAAAAGGACTAAGTATACAGGGAGGAAAATACAACTTTAATTTGAAGAATAAAGAAATCATACATATTTGATATATTTTTACTGATATTTGATGTACTTTTACTGGTTATCCACACAAAGAAATACATGTACACTTTCTGCTTACACAAACTGCAATATAATAAAAAAAATCACTGTGACTTCAAAAGTACGCATAACAAAATGCATTAGTTTTGAAATATGTTCCTAACAACCCTATTTTCAGTGCGCACCTAATGGGAGAGAGGTAACAATTGCTGCTGATGTTCTTAAATCTCTTGAGCTTCTGCCTCTTATTATGTAAAATGCTACGCTATAAAAACCAGGCAATTTACTACTTACTACTCTTTCTTTACTTACATGACATTTGATTTTAACATGCTAGTCCCTAAATCTTATTCAGAAATTAGCTAAACAGACTTCTTCTCTGAAACTAACACCCTTGTATAGCATGAATATCCTTGAATAGGATTAGATGCATCTCCTGGGGCAAAATTCATGAGGCATAAATGGCCTATGATAGCAAATACATTTTGTGAATAAAAGACAGATTAAAACTTGAACTAGCAACTATTGTACAAATTATTATGAAAATCAAAGGTCAGTATTTTCTCACCACAAACCTTCATTAAGAAGCAAGAAGGTCCTGGGGCTAGGTCTGAACTACTCTAACAACTACAGACCTCTTTACTTTGTAAATACTTTTTCATCATTCAGCCCTGTTTTGTATAATGAGATGGGATTTTCTGAAACTGAAACCCTTGCTGAAATGCTTGCTACAATTTATCATAAATCTCAGCAGACATGCTAGTATCCTTTCAATAACTCTGCATTTTAATTAGATGGAAAGCAGCCAAGTTTCCTACGGTGGGCTGGGAAATGTCAGGAACTACTAGAAAATCATGAGACTGATGGCTGATTTCTAACCTAACAAAATTTTCTAGTACTCGAAAGAGTACAAGAAAGTGCAAGCAATGTATGATGGAAAAAAATGAATTTATTTTTACAACCCCATGATTAAACCACCTATCTATGTATCATTTTTATTCACATAACTTATGCAAAATACCCTTTACCCCTTCGAACACACTGTTTCTTGAAAACCACCCATTGTATTATTCATGCACCCTCAGAAAACCAGAGTCAAAAGTCAGGGAAAAGAAAGAAGTCTCAGACAGAAGCCATCAGGTGACAGACTGCAGCCTTCCGGAGATTTGAGGCAGGAGGGCTACTGAAAGGAAGTTAATATCCTTCTATTATTTGTGTATGGACTTTAAAAACCTAGCAATAAGGTATCAGCTGTGCCTTTTTGTGTATTCATTTTTAAGTTGCAGGTTTATATGTGTAAAACTACAGGCGCCGTTTTTCCTGTGGTCTTTTGTTACCATGCATCTGTCATCACAGCACCCTTGTTTGGTAGGGAAATATGATCCCTAATGCAGAGAATGATAGCAGCTGAAATTGTGGCAAAATAAGTCAAAAACCATACACAAATTTAGATATTTACATTTCCCTCTGGACATAATTTTGTTGTTCACTTAAAGAGTTTAATTCACGAAAACTGGCTCATCCAGCCACTTAAATATCTCAACGTACAGATGACATTTTAAACACGCAGCTTGCTTGGCCTCTGATGTTCTGTAACTGCAGGATCCTGAGTGCTGCCACTTGGATAACACATCTATCTCATGCCCTTACAAACACACTGAAACCTCCAAAAAGCCCAGTCACCTAGCTGGGTGCTAAAACTACGTCGTGTTCTACAGATGGCAACGAGTTCAGGTGGATGAAAATTGGTAGCTGTCACCAAATTTCACAATAGTACCCCACTACTGTGATGTCCAGCTTGATTTCTCTGCCTTTACTTGCAACACCCCTGTTTTCTCTTTTGCTGCCTGTGCTCCCCACGACTATAATCCCCCAAGCAGTATGTCCTCCGCAATACAACTATCCAAGCCACCTGAACAACATTTCAGCATTCTGCTGACATCCCATACAAACTCTTGCTGGTTTTGGACTTTCTGATCGCAGCCCAAAAGAGCTGCACATATGCTGGCTGGCCAGCCAGGAGGTATGCTTGTTCTGATGGGCCAGCTGCACAGGAAGGTGCACATTCCTCCCAGCAAAGTGATCACACCTGCCGCTCATGCTAAGCAAAAGGATTTGCAAACCTGACATAAAGGTTACAGAAGAAAGAAAAGCATGGTACTTCAAGATGATCTGTGCAAAGTTTAAACAAGCATGCTTAACAATCCATTAACTCCCAAGAAAAGGTGATGAAAGATGACACTATCTTCCAATGATACTCAGTCATTCAGCAAAGCTTGCAGTTTGAACTGCAATATATTTTGTTCAAAATTCAACACTCAAGCCTTTGAGAGATGCCTACCAAGCAATTTGTTAGTCACACATGCAATAGAATTTGTTTCTTCCCATCAGAAAAACAAACAAAAACCTATACTGAAGGACTTTCATGTTTCACAGAGTTGAGGTTCTGAGGAGCACAGGTGCTCAGAAACACCAAACACACAGTTGCTGTGTAACCCCAATTCCTTTCCTCTTCTGTATATATTTTTCCTGCAGTCTCTGGTTACTATTATTAAACAGTGACTTTTCTGTTTCATGCTTTATTTCAAGACAACAGGGGACAGAACTAAGTGTGAGAAACCACAAATCTGTTGTTTAAGTCTCAAGTGCTTGTCTTTGTAAACTAAATAACATCCATCTAATGGCTAGTGAATGCCTTTAAAAATATACTTTTCTCTGAATTCTAAAATCTGAATAAACAAAGAAACAATACCATCACAATATATACACATTTCTAACAACTGTAAGTGGTTGTATAACCACTGGTTTAAGAACACAAATAGCATACCCTGATGAGGAATATGTGAGAAAAAGTTATGCATACCTACGAAAATATAAGCACTATAAGAGCTTGCACTCTGAATTAAGAATTATGGAGAATGACAGATAATAGGTAATTAAGTAGAAGAAAACAATACAACGTCAAAAAAGCACATGCAAAGCTAACATGAAGTGTTGAGGAGAACAGATTGCTACACTTGGGAATGAGATAATGCAAAAAGAATGCAGCAGAATATTACTGGGTTCAAATGTGGTGACTACAGGGAATGGGAAACAAGACTGGGTGCAACAAGCGAGAACAGTATAGAAACCAAAACAGAGACAGGTTAAAGAAGGGCATCATAATAGGATTGAAAGAAGAAGCAACAGCATGAGGTGAGGGACTGCTGACTACAAGGAAGGAAAACAGGTTTATTGAAAAAAAAAAAAAAAAAAAGAAAAAGTAGTTGGAGGCAAGAAAAGTAAAGAAGAAGTAAGGAAGGCTGCCACAGGCCAGGGAAATGACACTGATATTTCCATGTTTGAATGAGAACCAAGAGAACCATAGAAAGGAGGGATGAAATAGCAATAATTACAAGAAAATACTATTTTAGGATATTGGACTAATAAAAATGGAGAAGGCAGGAAACCTGGGGATGTGGGGGGGAAAGGGTGAGAACAATATACAAAATGAAACAAGCAAGCTATTAACTCATGCCTCAGAAGTGAGAAAAGGAGGACAGGTTTTAGAAATGTTTCACGTATCAGAGCAACAAGATTTGATGTGGCTCAGGAGAGGAAGTAGGAAGGAAGAAAGATGGCCTTCAGTATTGTGTGCAAGGCTGTAGGAAACAGGTAAGGCAGCAAGATTTCCTGTTGGAGGAAATTGGAATACTGGTGTCTGGAGTAGAGAGGGAGATAATTTGTGCTTGAAAATTCATTGAGGAAGAAAATGAATTGGTAGGAAGAAAAATGGACAGTGTGAACAAGTTCAAGGACTGAATAGCTAGAACAAGCTAACAAAGAAAGCTAGGATAGACTTGAGAAATACAGGTGAGATACAGTAGGAGGAAGGAAGAAATATTTCCTAAAAGCAAAAGAAGAAATGTCCATAAAGCAAGGCAATATGTGGAACTGGAAACAATGAAAGAATATATTACAAATTTGTTGGAATATTCTCAGGAAGAAGATGGTGGCTATAAGCTTCTGTGGCTACAGTAGTGTCAAGAGTTATAAGTGATGCCAACTTAGAAATGCACAGCTGATTAGTTTCCTATGGAAAAGAATTTTCAAAGCCATAGAAAACTGCAAAGTAAAGTTGAGAAAACTAGAAATCTAATATGAGTCACAAAAAGTGGAAATACATACTCATTGCTGAGTGAAAGAGAAAAACATGCACATATAGCAAAAAAAAAATAAAAAATAAAAAGCTAAGTACAATATATAAGAAATATCTTTTATTTGTAATGCACACACAAGGAAGATGAATAAAAGCAAGTTGATGGTAGTCAAATACTAGATTACATAAAAGACCAAAATGTTCAACTGTCTTTTTCACCATAAACAAAATGCTAACTGAGATATAATACTTGTCACAAGTAAAACTAACAACTAGGCAGGAATACATGCTAGAAAAGGGAAACAGCAGGATATAGAACATGGGATAAACTATACTCAAGTCAATGAGGCCTGATGAAATTCAGTATAGTGTATCTACAGAAATCTCTAAATCACTAACTGGGCCTTGTGAAGGACACAGCTCAAGCAGATGTCAACGAGTTAGTAAAAAAACTTCCTACAAAGCAAAGAGAATGTATCAAGTGTAACCCCACATCATTCAACCTTATCTTTACCACTTTCCAATAGTTTTTATTAAGAACTCAAATGGTGCAGTAATAACATTATTTGTTCATGGAACCAAGGCAAGAAGGATTGCAAGAGCTCTGAGGGACAAGGTATGAATTCTTAATAAATTGTAGAAATAGTTGGTATCCAGTAAGATAAAATTCAGTACAGAAAAGAAAGGTGCTATCCATAGACATTAACACCATATAGAACATAATGGGATAGGTACCAGCACTGCAGAAAAGGATCTGATGTGATATGCTGGATCAAACACGGGAAGGGGAAGGGGAAGGGGAAGGAAGGAAGGAAGGAAGGAAGGAAGGAAGGAAGGAAGGAGAGAAAGAGAAAGAGAGAGACAAAGGAAAGGAAGAAAGGAAGGAAGAAAGAAAGAGAGAAAGAAAGAGAGAAAGAAAGAAAAGAAAATGCTCTTTGGAAAAGAGAAGCCTTGCTAGGATTACTGGTAGACAGTTCACATGCAGCACCATTGTAATTACTCTGTTCTACTTGGCATCAGCAAAGTTTCAGCTCTGGACACCACTTAATACAAAAGATGCAAACAAATAAAAAAAAAATCACCAAAATACACAAAAATAATAAAAACATAGAAAACATGACCCCACAACAAAATGTTGAAAGACTTTGAAGGGATAGAGGACTGACATGACACGCTTCCAACAGGCAAGTTTGTTGCAATAAGAACAGTAGCCCAACTGTTCTCCAAATCTACCCAGTAGAATAAGTGAACTTTTTTGAAAACAAGGAACCCCAAAAAAAACCAACACCACTTTCAAGGAATACTTAACTTCTGTGAAGGACCAAAACAGCTTGTGTTGTACAATACTTGTCATTAATGTTCATTTTTAAATAGTTACATCCTTAAATGCTTGGGATCTACAGATGTGGGCAAATATAATGCTGTTTAAAAATCAGGAGAAGTGATAGCTGGCTGAAATTTTCTTCACGCCTATGTATTTGCAATACCACTGACAGTTTCCTGTATTAGATTTTCACTTTTCCAATGAATGTCAAGAAAATGTCAAGCAATCACATGGACTATCTCCCTGAAGGTATTATGAAAAACTTAGTTTTTTGTGTTTTTTTTTTTTTTTCTCAGACACATGCTACAAATTCAGCATTTGTAGTATTTGAGGTTTCATTCCAACAAAGGCAACTTTTCCATTTGCTACTACAAATACATCACACACCCAGGGATCACATACCTAGGGATACTATTTAGCAGCGCTATAATACAGTAAAGTGAAGTTAAATACACAATTTCAGCTGAGCAATAATTGTCACCTTATTCTGTTCACGTTAGTATAAAACAGTCATCTATGACTGCCTAGCTAATAAAGTATGAAAGCAATGATGTGTTGCAGAAGCTGAGTTTTCATGAGTGGATTGCCCCTTTAAAGTGGCATCTTACTCACTCGCCATTCTCAAAGAAATCATGAAGCTTCATTTGATTTCGACACCATGACAGACTACTCTGTAAATTAGCAGCACAAATATACTCACCTGTTCCATCATCTACATTCTCTACTTCCATCACCTCTGTGTTTATTCTGCCTCGAAAAAGGTAACGATGGCCATCTGTACATGCTTTGCTGTTCTTCAATCGCCTGATAAAAGAAAGAGCAGATGAGCAGGTCACCACAACCTTGTGCTTTGTTTCTGCAATGCTACCTGTACATGTAGCATTTAAAAACCCCTGAAAAGGTCACAGCCCATGTGCAACTGAGATGTGGAAACCACTCCTGAATGGGACACTGCTGATGTTAAAACAAAGATGCTGTCTCTGGCAAGACTAAGATGCAAATTGCTAGATCACAAGAGACCTTATCAGCAAAGTCTCACACTAAATATCCTGTTCCAGCACCTTGATACTTATATGCCCTTCTCTGACATTAAAAGCAAAACATTGTGCTGGGAGGATGCTTCCTCCTAGCTGGTTTACCCTCCTTGCACTCATCAAGAAATTCAAAACAAGGGTAGCACAACTGAGAAAATGAAATAAGAACACCTTAGATATAAATCTTGTCCTACAAACATTAGCCTCATTCATGGGATTTATGCATGGAAGAACAATGAAGACAATTTTTCTCAAGTAAGAGTTAATCAAGAATTTTAATTAAGAATTGCTGAAATTGTGTGGAGGCATTGGTGTAACTCCACTCCTTCTGAAGTAAAGACTTTTTGAGACCCCCAGTGCTATGCAGCTTTTCCCACAGAAGATAAAGCAGAGATAATTTTCTGTCCATGTCAGTACATAATGATAATGAATACTGTGTTCAAATAAAGGTCAGTTCCTGAAAATTAATGATCATCTGAATTCTGACCTTCACTCACTCCAGAGAGATACTAATTCCCAGAAAACGACCTACCTCTTAACCACCGCTGCCTAATGAGTAACTCTACTACACTGTAAGTTTCTTATTCAAAACTGAATAATGTTGTGCTGTTTTGTTTATTTTTTTCTAAAAACAGCAGCAAATATAAAGGTTCAGTATGTTTTTTCACTCCAAAGTGAACTAAATCCAATAACCTTAGAGACCTTGGTACCCATGAAACCAAGGCTTAGTGATCCGTGTTTATACAACTGCATAGAAGAGAAGTTTTAAAAATTACATAAAATATCTTGCACTATGAAAATAGGACTTTTATTTTAATTTTCAAAATACAGGTCTCCTGTTAACAACACTCCCTTTACCTACTTGTCAATCAATACTCAAAGTACCTTGCTGGCATATAATCATCTCCCACATAACTCTTGCTCATAAACTCTGGCAATATGTTCTAAATTGAGTTATACTCATGTCTGCAGACATGACACCAGCCAATGACGCATAGGGCACGATTGCACAAGATTAAGGAAGTCACTGACATTTTGTGTTTTGAGGTTTTCATCCAATATCGCATTTTAACTAGAAAATGTGCAAAAACGTGTAATTTAGCAGTGATCAAGTGAAAAGATTCTAAATAATCAGTAACTTGATTATAATTGTAGGACAACAAAATACAGCAAAAATAAGAGATTTCGGAAGAGCAGGATTTTACAGGAAAACAGCATACATTTAAATCAAACTGAGCAGCTGCAAAATCATATCCTTTAAATCCATAAGTAAATTCATTACTCAACACTAAATATAGAGAAAATCAAGAGGTTATTAGACAGCTTATACTCAACTGTTCCCAAACTTCTACAACCTAAGGTGAAAGTTAATACTTAAAAAAGACTGATTCACCATAGCTAGTGAAGTATAAATGACATATCATCTCACGTGCTTGTGCTTCCTTGTTAACAGCATACTCTGTATGAGCAAAAAGTATTCACTGAGAAAGAACAGTTTTAAACCTCCATCGGGTTACTCAAAATCTCCTTCAGTAGAAAGACACAGCAAGAACCAGCATTCCCAGTCCATTTTGAATAATGCCTTACAGAATAAGCTCAGCAGCTTTACAGTTTAGACAGGTTCTCACAGGACATTCGTGATCAAAAAGGCCCATGGCTACTTTTCACTACTACCACTTTCTGCTTTGCAGACCACATACTGATGAGACCAATCTTCTCCACATACGAGTTCAGCAAGAAGCTGTAGAGGTGCTAGCCAAAAGTCAGCACAGAAGGTGAGAAAAACGATATCCATCCTTTAGCCACATGCCCTTATGTTGAATGTGAGTATATGAATGTAAAGTATTTGGTAAATAATTATAAAACATTATGAATATGAGTATAAAATTATTGGCATGGAAAGCCCCATGCAAAAATTCCTGTGAAAAATACATATATAAACTATACATATATACTAGCAAAATTTCAAAGTATCAATTAAAATTTGTTTTCAGAATGATACATTTTATGCACAAATTTCCATTGACTAGTTGTATATATACATCATACTGGTTTCCAAAGCGTTCTGATGTCATAGCCGGACTACACAACACACGAATATTATGGGGCATGCACAGGAGTTCTGGCCTCTATTACCCAACCCTTCCATCTTTCCTCCCGTTCACCCCACCTGCAACAGGCTGCAAGGGGAGAACAATAAGCAGACACTATTTCCCAGACAGCCAAAGTCATGAGGGAGGAAGAAACCATTGTGGCATTAGCTGCCAGATCAGCCTGTTGGTCTTCAAGTTGATGGTCCTGGCCACTACGTCTTTCCACATACTAGACTGCATGGCCATCTACCTTCACCAGGATGCACAAAGTATACATTTTGCTCTTAACACTGCGCTTGATCATACTCTCATGCACAGCCTTCAAAAGCAGCTGAGCCAGGATCCATCCTTTAACAGACACATGAACACTGCCAAGCCAGAGCACTGATAAAACATCTGAATTAAACATGCTTCTCTCTGAATGATATGTCTCCTCTGTAAATGCTAAAATGTATATTGCAATTAAGTAAGTACTTTGGTGCTGTTCAAATGTTAAGCAAAAGCATACAGAAGACTAGCTCTACTGTGAGAAAAACACAAATGATTTTTCAAAGTATAAATGGATCATTTACCTGTGCTTTTTTTTGCAGTACACCAAAAGGTTATCAAAAAGAAAAAATATCCGCTCTTGGATATTTCCTGCTGAAATTTTCAGAAGGAGCCCACTTCGCAGCATTTCTGTGCATGTGTCAGTGATGTTGGACCCCTAAAATTAATGGGAGAGATCAATTTTTTAATGAATTCTGCAGTAAGAAAGGACAAAGTTTCTTATACACACTCACAACTGTAACAATTCTCTGAAAACATCAAGACTAAAACACATGGTAATGTATTACATTGTAATTTCATAGTAATGTTTAATGTTTACTTCATGATGCTTAACACTTTTTATTCATCTAGTAACTAGGGGAACGGTTTGTTGCTTTTTTGAATATTTAAGTTTCATCACTAAGTTTTCCAAATTATATCACATCTGTGCATGAGATCTCTTGTGACAACTCAACCCAACAAGTCTCAGTAACTTCAATATTTAAGAAATGTTTGAAAATGAGCCTTCAAAACACATAATCTATGCCAAGAAGAGCTGGGAACCTGAGGTAACTTTGAACTTGAACATCATTGACTGTACATATATACTTCCACACTAAATTGAGCTAGACTTGGAATCAAACCAAAAAACAGTTGCATTTAAAACTCAAGCAAAGTTAACAGTACAAGTAAGACTGCCTAGCATAGTTCCTAACATACTCTGAAGACATCAGAACTTTGCTAATGTTTGTACGCTTGGGATGAAATTTCTCATGCCTCATTTTGCTTCAGGCAGATCATTCTTTTATGTGAAAAGAAGGCAGGCATTTTCAAAAAGGTTAATGAAAAAGAAGTGACTTTAACAAAGAATAACATTTTTCCCCAAATATTTCTATGAAAAATTCCTAGCATCTCAATGCCTTATAAAGACAAATTAACCTCTTGAGAAAGCCTGCCTTGAATTCAAGTTGTATCTTGCTATTCTGAAAATAATCAAAATCACAGAATCATTTAGATTGGAAAGAACCCTTAAGGTCATCAGATCCAAACATCAACCTAGCACTACCAATGCCACCACTAAACCACGTCCCTAAGCACCACATCCTCACGTCTCTTAAATACCTCCAGGGATGGGGACTCCACCATTCCCCTGGACAGCCAATTCCAATGCCTGTTCCTAGGGTTTCTTCACCTTTTCCGTGAAGAAATTCTTCCTGATATCCGACCTAAACTTCCCCTGGAGCAACTTGAGGACATTTCTCCAGGTCCTATCACTTGTCACCTGAGAAAAGAGACCGACCCCCACCTTGCTGCAACCTCCTTTCAGGTAGCTGTTGAGAGCACCTCGGCACACTGCTGGCCCATGTTCAGCCAGCAGTCGACCAGCACCCCCAGGCCTTCTTCTGCTGGGCAGCTTTCCAGCCACTCTTCCCCAAGCCTGTGCAGGTGCACGGGGTTGCTGTGACCCAAGTGCAGCATGCTGCATATAGCCTTGTTGACTGCCATACAAACCCATGGTCCCATAGCTCCTGTCCTTGTGCTGTATGGATCAAGCCATGCCATCCTACCAACAGTTACACGCACTGGCCCTGGCTAAAGGAGTTTCCTAATTTCAGACAGTCAACATTCAACTTTGAAAACCTGCAAAAGCCAGGATTTTCCTTTCATCTGCACATGTTCTGAATGACTGCTACTTGCAACAGCTGTAGTTACTTCCTCTTCTTGATCTAATCACTATGGCCCAAAGAAAAATGCACTCAGTTAAAAGCCAAGAAGCGGCCACGGGTTCTGCTTTCAGACCTTCATCTTACCATTCATCCTTTGTACATCACAGCCCCGAATATAGAGCAATATCTCAGACTCTGCTCTATGGGGAAAGCAGGCTGTTGACGGAGATGATAAGAGAGATTGCACAATTATAACAGTGGAACACAATTCAGGTCTCTAAATCAACCATCTTCAGGATCAGCGCTAACTAACCACTCTTGATTCCACTTAGGATCAAACGAGGCTAAATGAATGTCATCTATAGCTGCTAGACTTCCTTCCCTACTTCCCTTCCTAAGACAGAAAAAACACCAGAAGCTGGCAAGTCAGTTTTACAGTTTTATATGAAACCAAACACTGAAACACTTTAAAAGCACACTCAGTAGTATAAATTAAGCATAAATTAAGACTGCACTTAATTCTTGCTAACAATTACGGAAAATTAGGTCACTGCTTTCCATTCCACTTCACCACATTTATATATTAATGAGTAACCAATACTTTACGCTGCTTTTAAGATTTGTTGGAATTTAAATTTTAGAAGGCTGAGTTTTTAAAGGATTTTGTTTGTTTCCCTGTTTTCACAGAAAATTTGAACTTTGCTGGAGAACTATCGTTTTTTTATAGGCACCAAAAAATGTATTTTAAGGCCTCAAAACTGCTTCAGTAGTTTCAGTTTTGTACAAAAGGGTTTATTTTTTCATAGAAAAGGTTTCATGAAATCATTTCATCCCTTTTTATTGAAAATAATTATTTTTACTGTAGAAAAATATAACCTTTTCTCAGTGGCTCTAGCGAGTCCTGCTACTATGCCATAATCACGTATTAATACACATGCTAAATGTATATAATTGAAGTTACCTGAATTCCCAAGATTTACTTCATCCATGATTCAAGTTCAGCATTGCAATATGACAGTATTGTCTCTATCACATTACTAGCTAGCCTTTGCTATTATTTTCCTCTGTATTTTCCTCCTTTTCTAATACAGACCGCTCAATGATGAAAAAAAGAACAATCTAGAGACACTTTTTTCCCGTAGAGATCTCCCTTCCAAATACTGAGCCATGTTAACTTCACTCTTCCTATACCTTTTGACAAGATCACAACCTATTAGGCTGTGGCTGCAGGTCAATGACTTCTGTTATTGTGTTGTATTTGGGCTACAATGGGCTACAATTTATAGCCAGCCCATTAGCAGAACTCATTTAGCCAGCTCTGAGCTGTCCTTCTCATAGGGCAAGTTCAAGGCTACAATCACAAGGACACCCTTGTCCCAGAAGCAGGAGAGGCTACCAACTCCACAGCTAAAAATGAACTACAATGCCTACAATCAATAATTTTGGAACAAATACTACCAAGTACTTCTGAGATAAATACGTTTTCATGAAACACTTGAATTCAAACTACCACGGAAATCTTAAATATGAGCAATTTGAAGCTGAAAAGTAATTTGCTTTTTTAAAGTTTTCATGAAAACATTTATTTATACTCATTGCTTGCAAGTGAAGATCATACAGTTGTTCAGCTTAACACCACTCCTATGCTTCAATTTGTGTTTGTACATATTTAGAGTGCCCGCAATTACAGCTGATGGTTATTTTCAGTGAAACCAGAATTTTTGTAATACGTTAGTTTTAAAATGCTATTATTGTAGAAACAAACCTGTTCTGAAAGTCTTCCAAGAAAACATATAAAGCATTCAGTTGAAAAAAACCCTGACCTACAAAGCAGGGTTATTCTGTGAATCTAGAATGCTTTGTCCTCCATCTTTCCTACTCAGTCAGTGAAGGCTCCAAACATCTTACTTCAGAGCAGTTCTTACCACAGAATAAATACATTTAAAGTACACTGTAAGGAGGAAGACTATATACAAGAAATGTAAAACAATATCCCCCTTCAAGTCATTTAATAATCATCTTTGACAGCAAAAAATGTCCTTTATTACTATGTAATCAAAAACAGCATTCATTGGGTTCAGTTGTTACAAGAGATACCTCTCCACATGTTCTGGGTAAATTTCATTCAAACATGGAGATTTGACTGTACTGATTCAGTAGCCATCAGTCCATCAGTGACAAAGGTCAGAAACTGTAGGTACTAACTTACTTTTCAGTACTTGTATGCAGGGACAAGAAATAGAAATAAACCAGGGGAAAGGGGTAAAACATCTGGAGTTTTAAACAGCAGTGTCTACTAAAATACTATTTGATGATATGATGGGATGGGAAGACTGAATACCCCATGCTATTGTTGCTCAGCTGGCCTGTGACTCACACAGGGTTGTCCAGCTTCCAGCATACAACAAATGCAACAATTTTATTTTTTCTTCTCTCACTGAAACATCCATGCAAATTTTACTGATGGGATCCTTCAGCTGCTGAGCCATTCTCCAGCTGAGACAGCCACCTACACAAGTTCTGAATTCAGGCCAATAAATATAACCACTTAGGAAATGAAATAAGAAAGTCATTATGCTCAAAATTTTCTTCCTTGAAGCAGATGTTCCATTTTTCCATGAATCTGTATTTTTATCATAACCAATACAAGCTTCATTTCATGACACTTATGTACAGGAATTCAAGCCATGCTTTGATCAAATTCTAAAAATAGTCTTTTTTCCCCACCCCCCTTTCTTTCTAGCTGGGGCCAAGCAATGTGCTAAGCATTTCCTTCTGGAAGGAAATCTCCAACAAGTTTGTCTCCTTATTTTTAGGCTACGCAGAAAACCAGATGTTTATTTAATTAAATCCACTCTCATAAGAGAGTTATTGTAGTTGTTGTTGGGATTCATTCAAAACATTGTTAGCTCTTATGAATGCTCTGAAATTCTTACCATTTCAAGGATTAAGCATATTTTAGGTTTGCAAAGGATATGCACATTAACATCAGGGCAATTGTGCCAGATTGGGCACCCTGTGGTTGCCGTATGACAACATCAAAACCTGATCAGTTTGACTACAGCAAACACCACATAACTCTGCTGAAAACAGACTATTTTAAGACAATGGCACTGATTCAGAGTTCAAGCACAAGTGAAATCCTAAAATTAAATCTAGGAGAAAAAATCAATGTTGGAAGGAAATTACTGCGTTATGGTTCACAGAACACATTCTGAGCAGAGAGAACAAGTCTGTGTTTCGCATGCTGTCCACATCGCTACTTTTGCTCATTAATACATTTTAAACAGGAAACACATTTACTACTATAGGTCTTCCCAGGGAGTCAGAAAAAGCTTAATTCAGGAAAATACATTTCCTTTCCAAGGTTAGAGATTTGAGAATAGTTCTTAACCAACTTACATAACTAATACTGCACTGAATCAATCCTACTGTAACTTTATACCTATGTGTGTTCATTGAGACATATTCGACATAAATACAAAACTCAAGGCACTGCAAGCAATTAGAATTTAATCATTGCAGTGTAGTAGAAGACTTAACTGACCTGAAGATAACAGAAGGAATAAAATCAGTGATAGGCAACAAGGATTATTTAACAAGTTTCCCTTGCCTTAAAATCTTAGTAACATTAGCATTTAACTTGCCATTTAACCTGCCATTGCTTTTTCCATGAAGTCACTGCATAACTAACAACATGCATTTTAATGTTTACATGCCCTAATCTTTCCAAGATATAGCTGATGACAGCAAGGTCAAGCTAATTACAAACAAGAAACTTATTTTTATGGAATCTAAACAAGCAGCTGTTAAGTCACTTACTTCTTTTATGTCAAATAGACCTCTCAACTATAATGTTTAAAGATTTGTTTTACCTAAGACCTTTTTAAAAATCCTGCAGACAACATCCTGACATGAGTACAAACTCCGTGTCTTTTATCATTCATCTTTAATGGCGTTTTGTTTTGAGATTGAGGATTATAACCAAATGAAGAAAGATTTGTGTGAATACAGATCAGCAATTACAGAGCTTTTGTACTTGCTGGGATTCTTCCTCTCAATGCACAGTGTATTGTCATGTAATGTGCTATAATGACAGTCCTAAAGCAAGACTACCATGCCCTGAGCTCTGGCATGAGAGGATTTATCTGCTCTAAATCATACCAACCCTAATCACAGAAATGGAAAACTCTGCCACACAGGAAAATAAAAAATACCCTAGGTGATATATTTAAAATCCTACAGTATACTGAAGAAACATGAATTTTGATTAAAAGTAAACTCAGTTGTTTAGTCCATATTTGGAATAAATTAAATCTTCCCATACTACTCAATTAATAAAAGAAAGTTTTGCATACATCCACGGATCAGCAGATTTCACATGGAGAAGACAGGGAATAATTTTACAGTGTCACAGACACTGTACTTAGGGTGTTCTTCCATCACAGTAATTTTTGTGTTCTTTTCAGATAGTGTTTTTCTTCCTGAACCCTTCTAGAAGGCAGGAGTAGACTGAGTCCTCTGCTGGACAAGCAGACGGCATCCTTAGGAAGAACAAGTTCAAGAAACAGCAGGTGTTGTTCACAGGTGTACAAAGTGAAACTGGGAACCTAGAGCACAAGAATAGAGTACAGGGAAGCAGAAGGGGAAATCTGGGGGTAGGAGTGGGGGCTGGAAGATACTGCACAAACTTTGCTGCCACTGAGAAAACACTGTATAGCATCATAGAGCCAGTCCTAGCAACAGCAGGGAGAGAACACAGCTATGTATAACCATTTTTCCTCTCTGCCATTTTACTTATTACTATGAATTGAAAGTTTACTTGAAAGCTGACTATTCTTGCCAATATTCTGTTTTTTGTTGTCACACTTCCTGTAGAACTCTGTCAGTTAAAGTCCAGGCGGGTCCATCTCAAAGCTTTCTCTGATTCGAGGCGCCATCGGCATCCCTAACCCTTTCTTTTCTCTGCTCTGTACGACTGCCATTTTCCACTACAAAGCCAAAAGACCAGGTTTCAGTCTATCAGACTAGCATGCAAAAAATACATTTTTCTTTCTATCTTTTCCACTCTGCAGACCTTACACAAAGCAAAAAATCATTGCCTGTACACATCATCATTAGCACAAGATTTGAGGGGAGAGCATTGGGGATTGCACTAGTCATCACTTTACAGTGAGGAGCACACCATCCTCACACTGTTAAGTTTGTCAGCATTCAGACTGGTCACCGATCTTGACAGCAGTCAAGTTGTTAAAGCTTGGCAGGCAGCCAGCGTGGATGATTAACGGAAGGTCTGTTATCAGACTGGACAGAGGTACACACGCATTAGGAGATGGAGTTACTCACTGGGCCAAACGCAGGTGCCAGTCAGTGAGGTTCTCTCATTATCAGAGAAGCAGGGACATCCAGGATTAATCTCATCTCAGCCTGAGTACAGATCTGAAGTATGTCAAGCAGCTTGTACCTCCAAATATCCTGTTTCACTCTATTGCATTAGAAAGGCTTAGATGCTGGCAAGATAAGACTCAGGTGTTTGGTACTATTAGGATAAAATCCCTTTCCCCTAGTTCTTAAGTAGTTCTCCTAGAAAGAGGAGTAGCAAGTCTGAGTATAATGTTCAAAAAAGCAAGGAACTACTTCCATTTTGAAATTAGTCTTAAAAAATCCTGTGTATAATATTCAAACATGACATTTAGAAAGTGTTTACATTGCTTGCTTTACATTTATTTTACAGGGACTTCAGATGTGTTTACCTCCCACCTCAGTATGCACAGCTCAGGCATTTGGATACAAAACGCCCGAAGCAACTTACAGATATACCTGGTTCTACATCTGTCTTTCTGTATAAAATAACCATAGCTTTCAACATAATATAAAAGGAAGATTTCGGCACCACAACTACTTGATCTTGTTATTTAGGGGAAAGGTTGACTATTCTGTTTGCTATTAAGATGTCTAACTCAGGAGCAGACTTACTGTTTCTTCACAAAACTAAAACATAAAACCATACTATTTGCTAACTATTTAAAGTGAACAAACAAACAAACAAAAAAGACCTCTTAAATAGATTCTACTGAACACATTTTATTACTTTTGCTTAGGTAAGGGGACTAGCTATAAGCTTACAGGATCTAGTTATGAGCCGACAAAAAATTATGGACTCTTGCTGCATAATCAATAATCAAAAGATTTTTCTACCAGATGAATGCTTTTAAGCAAGTATTGATGGCAGCAGAATCTGAGCAGCAGTTGGATTGGGATTTATATAATCTGCACATGTGCACAGATATGTTGATGTAAATCACCAATGCTTCAAGTAGAACACTGAACATTTGCCATCCTTCCTGGAAGCCTGCTATATAGCAGTGCCCAATCATGAACAACACTTAATTTACTGAGTAGATTCCAAATAAAGGCTGTGATTTCATAGAAGTTGGGAGTCAAAAAACTGCAATTTGTGCTTTTTGAAAACCGTTACTCCTTCCTCAATGCAAAGTGACACACCCTGTGACATTACCTCCCATCCTTCAACATGAGACTGCCATTCTTCCAAAAATTCTAATTTTTCCATTTGTCGTTTGGCTTCATTTATGTTGGAACAGACAGCTTTCATGGCCTGGAGGGCTTCCATTAATGCCGCATAGTCACTGTGCTTCCTTGGAGTCCGCTTCAGCAACTCCTGTTTAGACATTAAAAGAAAAAAACAACTTGTCTTTGATCTCTGAATGAACATTACAAGAGGCTTAAACTGACCAGGGTACAAAATCAAATCATAGACAGACTTCTTTTTTATTAGGTGGAAAAGTAATAAACCCTTCAGAATTGTGTCTGCATTTCTGCTACATTTCTCCTCCCAACAATGTTTCTTGATGTTGACATTTGGCTTTTTTAAAAAATACCATAGGATGGTATTGTTCAGCAACAAAGAGAACAACTCTGCTTTAAAATGTTAGTTTACTGACATTAAAATTAACACCTGCCTTTTCTGCAACTCAGGACAAAAAAAAAAAAAAAAAAAAAAAAAAAAAAAAAGGGGGAAAAA
>VXAV01010739.1:187396-202392 GCA_013399715.1 Alectura lathami
AAAAAAAGTGAACAATCAGCTCAAACAATGCAATTTCATTTATCATCTGCACATGTCAGTAAATCATGACTCATCTTTGTTTCCTGGAGTATATTACATCTCTCGCTGAGGTTAATTCAAGACTCACCAACATCAGTGTAGGTCTGAGTCCAACACGGTATGTTCCAGGACTTTGTCATCTCAACTTTCCTAAAACTTTCCAAGTGGATTCCAGAAGTTTACCTTCAGTTCCTTGTTTTCTCAAGGAACAGGAAAGAAATACACATATAACATCATTTTCCAAATTTTTGTCTTGCACTGCCAGCATTAATTGCTGTAGTATCTGGATTCACACTTGCAGCACTGCAAATGGAGACTGCTGACCCAGGTTCTGTTTGCCAGCCAAAATCTTGCTGATTTCCTGAATTCAGAGGTGAAAAAAGATCCCTACTATCTTATAAGTAAGTTTGCCAGTTTTTAGAATTGCCTATAGAAAACTCTGTTATTGCGCAAAATATTTTGACATACTTTCTGTACTAGCTGCTGTTCTAACTCTTACCCTTTCCCAGACACGGCTGTAAGACACTATAGAAAACATCAGGACCGAAAATTCAAACATAAAGACTGAAAATCCATACTCAAAGAATTAGAAAAGAATCTGTTCAGTATACCAAAGAATCACTAAAGTGTTTGCCTGTCTGTTGATCCGCTGCCATTTTGTGAGCAGCGTGTCTCACACAGAACGCACAATGAGTTCCTGTTACAGGGATTTCATTTCTAGTCTTACCAAAATAAGAGTAGGGTTGTTCTTTTGGTGTTCGCACCACCCCCCCCCCCCCCCCCTTCTCCGTTTGTTGTTGGAAANTGCTCTGTATGTTGTTGAAAAAAAAAAAATGAACACCACTGCTACAGTTTATGCAAGAAGCTGCCAACAGCACAAACGACTTCCCTGACATCTGGAATGAAATCGGGGAAGACAAAGACGTCTGCCTGCAGAAGATTCCCAGGGCATGAAGAGTTTTCGTCTTCTTGACAGATAAGAAATTGAGTCCTGAAATTATGTCAGAGCACCTGGATCACAAAATATGTAACAATTTTTCTAGGAGCGATCATCCTGCTTTTTTCAGTCTAGAAAGAAATACACTTTTTCACTTGCAGGAAGAATTAAAGAAAAAGTCACGTATTTCTTTTCCCTCAAACTGCTCTTAATGTTGTTACTATTCTTAAATTAAAAAANAGCATGTTGGAATGGAATCTGTAGTTCATTAAGTGATACATAATAATATTAGAAAAACAAGGCAGACTGCAAAAATATACATATTTTAATAAGGTCATTTCCTGTATATTTTCACATTAGGAAAAACAGTTCAGCTGAAGCACCCAATTAATTATGTTGAAGCCTGCTGAATAATGCTAGCAAGATGTTTTGTACATGGAAGCTGAATAATTTTTTTGTCCACATTGTCAAAGAAACACACAAAGAGGAAAATGTTCATATGTTACACTTTAGCCGTGTCTATGATATTGGCTTCCCATCACAAATTCAGAAACACAAAGCTGAAATACTTCTGTATTCTCTTTCCATTCTTAACATAGCTATAGGCATGCAGGATGGCGGACAATATTTTACTCTTTTCACAATATTGAATGTTGAAAGATCCTAGGCAGAACATGGAGTTCTACATTTCGGAAGAGATGTGTTGAAGATTATAGCTGACGCATAATCATCAGCGCATTTTCTTGTCATGGCTAATTTAGTTCACAAACATCAAGGTAATATTTTCCCCAACAGTCCAAGATTTTGCACACAATAATTAATTTATGTCAGATTCCTGCTCCCAGAAACACACCATGCTGTTTTTGTTGAAGCACTTTTGCTCTTGATTTTGCCATCAAAAAAAAAAAAAAATCAATCGAGAAGACTCCAGCAGCAATAGCAGCTGTGGTAAGCGCCGTATGCATTTCCCCTCCTCTTACCATTAACCTGTGCCAGAAGCAGCAGCAACAGCTAATCAGGCTGGCTTCTGCTGCCGAACAAAAGACTCTTCTTCTCCCTCAGTAATTCACCAGCTGAGGCACCACCTGTTTTTCCCAACTTGCCTGCAGGACAGGATGAATTGCAAGCGGCATAGGGAACATCAGCCAGGGTCAGATAAACTGTTTCTCCCTCCTGTAACCTTCAGCTCCTTTCAAAGCTGGCTTTGGACACTGCTGTCCATAAAGATGCGGGAATAGATGGACCACATCTGCAACACTTCCAACCCTAGTGCTAATTTCCTTTCCATAACCAACCAAATGATTCCCACCTCCATTCATACAGAGATGCCCCAAACGGGCATCAATCTGCCTGACAGAGCAGCCCTGTCTCATTTCCTTAAGTAAGCATGACTCTAAGAAGTATGCAGATACACAGGCACAAGTGTGATCGCGTCAAAGAAACATGGACCTGATGAATATGCTGCCATATTCTGGAGAAATCTCTCTCTCACACGTATAATTTTTCAGTTTCTGCTCCAGTTGCTCTCTGTCATATCAGAAAACTTTTTTTTCAAGAGCAAGAAAAACTTTCCTCACCTTGTCCTTCATCTTGATCACCTTCTCTGCATTTCCCTAGTCACTACCAACATTTTTCAACTTCTTCTCACTGCACTCCTTTTTCATCTTTTCACATCCCCCGAGACTGCTAACTCAGTTTCCTCCTTTGACAAGGAAATGCCCCTGTAACTGATCTGTCTCACCTCAAAAATCACCTCCCTAAGCCATGACTGTGCTTTCAGTTTTGATCCTCTCCTTCCTTGACTTCTGGAGCAGGAGAAAGCACAAGATTTATCGTCTAAGCTCAGTTCTCCTCAGCCAACCCAGCCATCAGGCTTCTCCACCCTCTTCCTTGTACTGAAGCTACTCTCAACAAGATTTAGTGCAACATTTGTCTGGATCAAATCAGAAGATACCCGCTCCCTTTTCTTTCAAGATGTCAAGAATCCTGTCTCCCATATCTAATATCTTCATTTTTGGAAGCTGTTTTTCTGAGTACTAGCTGTGGCGATGCTGCTCAGCACAGACTTTAGTTGATGTATAATGTTGAAGTTACTTGCATACTTGAAGTCCAGAACTGCCTACCTCATTGCGGCCTTCCAGTACATGAAAGGAGCTTACAGGCAGGAGGGGGACCGACTTTTTTCACAGGTGGATAATGGTAGGACAAGGGGGAATGGGCTAAAACTGAAAGAGGGGAGGTTTAGGTTTGACATCAGGAAACAATTCTTCCCTGAGAGAGTGGTGAGGCGCTGGAACAGGCTGCCCGGAGAAGCTGTGGCTGCCCCATCCCTGGCTGTGTTCAAGGCCAGGCTGGATGGGTTCCTGGGCAGTTTGATCTAGTGAGCTAGTGGCTGGCAGCCCTGTCCACGGCAGGGGGGTTGGAACTAGATGATCTCTGAGGTCCCTTCCAACCCAAGCCATTCTATGATTCATTCTATGATTCTACTGGAGCTGCAGATCAGAGGCTGGATGTCAGGCTCTGAAGCCACATGCTAAAAGCTGCCAGAAGATAATCTACATTTTTTTATTGATTAAAGTACAGCTTAACTTTAGAGGAAGGCCATATGCTGGCATACAGGATGAATGCCTATCTGCAAGCTGCGCAGAAGGCAGAGTCTGCCCAATATTTTGGCAAATGTGTGCATGGGCATTTGGTAACTGGACCTCTATCCCAGTAGAAATGCAAACAGGTTAGATTCCAGTCACAGCATCACCAACAGACTGCTGGTACTGCAACAGAGAGATAAACAAGAGGGGTCCATATGGATCAAGACTTCACAGCTTGGCCCTGTCACTCAAATGGACCTTTATCAAAAAGTAATGAGATAACAAGAAAAGAAAAAAAAAATGTTTCCAGCATGTTTTTGAAGTATGAGCTTAATTTTTATTGTATTTTGAAGATTTACTGATGAAGAAAAAGATAGCCTGGAATGAAGAGCAAACACACATGAGGAATTCCCTCTGGTAATACATCATATGGTCCTGTCGGTACATTGTACAAAGGGAAAAACATACTGCTAGTCACACAGCTGATCTTGGGTTACTCAAGTGGGAACGGAAAAGAAATGACATCTACAAACCAAGTTCACCTCTCATAAAAGTTAGCCGTTTCCTGAATTTACAGAACACTAAGTCCTTACTAGTAAATCTCCATGAATTCAGCTACTAGGAAGCTAGGAAACCTCAGAGCAATTGTAGGACTCAAAGTAACAGTACGTTACTGTTAAATTGCAATCATAATTCAAACAGCATCCACCAATTTGAAACCTTTATACTTTATAGATCTGTTTTCTACTCCTTTTATGCAGTCATACCTGCTTATTCTAACCAATAAAAATCAAATTTTTCATTTAACTTTTAGTCTCAAAATGATTATTCTTCTGAACAATTTTTTTCTTTTTTTTGGTAGGAGAATATAAGTTTGGAAGAATTCAACATTTCCAAAAATATTTTGGAGACAACTTATCAATTCTGGATGTCAAATCCTATTTTTTTTTAGCTTAAAGCTACTCACAAGTTTCACAAGTACTCACAAGTACTCTTAAAACTACTCACAAGATGGGAAATGCACATGTCACAAATGACCCATTGGAAGTATCTTTCAGATTTTCTGATTCAGTCATTAGAAATCTCGAAAACAAAACAAGACATGAAAGCCAGCTTCTACTAATCTTCTCCGTTCTATATGTTTCCAAAGTTCATAAAAATGTCTGAATACAAGTTTCCGTTTTCTGACTTCAGAATAACCATCCAAATAGACAGCTCTAGTTCTGATCACAAATTATGAGAAAGAAACACATCTTCACTTTCAGAATTAAAACTTAAAGCTTAGCTCTGAATGCCTCCGAATGAGGGAGAAGAACTGACTGCAAAGAAAGGAATCATAAAGTTCTCAATGATTAAGGCTAGCAGCTAATGAAAAAAAAAAAAAAAGCAACAATTTTACGTATAATCTGAGGAAACTTGAAACTACTGACTAGCAATCACAATGGAAGCCCAGCCTTATTAAATGGTCAGTTTTCAGTGCATTACACATTTTTTCTAATATTAGATTGCCGAGTCCTTAACTTTAAAATTATGTTTAATGTGGTTAGATGCTAATTAGGAATTAGATTGTAGGGGAAATCTAGAACTTTCATTGCCAGCATTCTATAAATAAAGTGTATTTCTCAAACAATATTCAGCACCACGTTTGGCTGCAAGTCTAAATTAAGAAAAATGTGAAGCAGGGATGAGTACGAAACTGCACCCTTCTACCCCAATTTCAGTTCTTAAAGCCTACATGGAAGCTGTATTATAGTATTGATAAAAAGCACCTTCCTGACTAAAGGAAAAAAAGCAAGTGCATCCCATTTAAGCTTTTTCTAACCAGTAATGAAACCCATCTTATGCCTGGAATACCCCTAATTTCTAGCATTTGTCATTCAGATATGATCAAATGATACAAAATTAACAGGAAGGTGTGCAACAATGCCTCATTGCATGCAACAACCATTTGTAGTATTTCCAAGTCTTAGTAAGACCACAGTCTTCATTTTGAAAAACTCCCAGACAATAGTATGTACTCTGGCCTCTTCTAAAAATATACCAAACTGAGAATCTGCATAATCAAAAAACATCCAGGTCTGAGTTAAATATGATGAGGTTGCTAATTCAATGCATTGTGAAACCACTTTTATCTTTAAGGCAAAGTAATTTTAAGAAAGCTATAAATTTAAATTACTTATTGCACAGACAATCAAGATGCTTTTGGCTTCTGAACTCATTTCAGCCACTAGTTTAGCAATACATACAGTAGTGCAGAATTACTGAATAACAGAAACTATAAATTATAGAAAGTCCTTGAAAACATAGCAAATAATTCCAGACCAAAAGCAAGGCTTTGCTACTGTCAACAAAAGATAGAGAAGAAGAAAAAAAAAAAAAAAAGCATAATGGAGAGTGTACTTCTAAGAAACACAACAAACAAGTCAATCCACACTTTCAGAGTTACCCGAAACATGTCTAGCTCTGCTCAGTAATGACGCTATATGCATATAAAGTGTTGCTATTGAAGAATACTAACATTCGTATTTCCAGATTCATTTGAAATGATTTCACTACAGATATTCAAGTATCTTGACTTCACTCATGGGCTATAATCTTTTGCAAATCACGAAAAAAGCCTGACAATTACATGAGTGATAAACAAGCTTATTGGAACTCCAAGAAAATACTCACCTGCAAACTCTCCACTGACTTAAGCTGTACAGCAGTAACTATAAATCATTCCAATTATATTTTCAAAGAAGTGATATATCAGAATAGCCAGAGCAGCCACAATAGTCATTAAAGTGGGCTTCAGTGAGAGCCCCTATGAGCAAAGTGGCCGAAGAGTCTCTGTGAATGTGATCCTCAATTTGAAATCCAAGATTATATACTCTACAGGGAGAAGAATGATTCTGCCAGCACACTGTCTTACGAGCAATCTTTCTTCTACACAGACAGGTAGAGCAGTTAATTTGTGATGGAAAGGTTCAAGGGTATATTTCAATTCAGGCAGACATAGAAAGTAGAAACTCTAGATGCCCACCCTGGTAAAATTACAGGGTTTTCCACTTTAAAACATTTTTTCCCTTCCTGTTGTAAGATGGTGAAGCTCTTTAAATTTCAGTGGAAAACTGGATATTCTTCACAAGAGAATTTAAACAGACAGCAGGCTCTCTTTGTCAATAGGTCAGAGAGCAGTTTCAGCTGTAATGTGTTCCTCTATCCTTCAATAAAATCAGTAGCAGGCTATTTTTGAAGATACTAATACTGACAGTGGTGAGTATTTAAAAAAAAACATAGAAACATACATGCTTACCGATTCATTAAAACCAAAAAAAAAAAGAGAGAGAGAATTATACCTATTTTTGCAGTACCATCACACAATAGAAAATGTCATCAGACTAATAGAGTCCTATTTTATACTCAAAAACCAAGTTCAATATTTATTTGAACTCAAAGCTTCTGTTATCACCCCTACTTTTAACATGGTAAAATTTTAAATAAAATGGAACATGTGATATGAATGCCCCTCCATCCCAAATTAAGAAACACCTAGTCTACAAAAACCAAGCTGGATTATCTGCTTCCAGCAACAGTTTGGACAGCACCTGCACCTTTACCATTTTGGTGAGATGAGAAACTCTTCCATCTGGTTTTATTACCAACAACAGTGGTGGAATCTTCTTGCCTACTAGTACATGAACGCTTCCCAGGGAAGAACACAGCACTGAATTCACAATATCTGGTAAACAAGGCTGACGAGAGCAATTATTTCCAGCAAGGCTGACCAAAGCAATTATTTCTTTATGGTAATTACTAAAGGCATGAAGGTCTGAAAAAAATAGCTTAAAACACAATACATTTTTTTTCTGTCAGATGTTGGCAAACTCTGCTTTTCTTCTTTGAATATTTCCCTCATCTTCACCTTCTTTTTCTTGATGATAAGTAGACAGATTGAACAAACTAAACGAAACAACCAGCCTACTCTGAAAAATGTAGACTGGATGGAGAAGTAAACTGAGGTTTTTTAATTTCCATATACTGGCACAGATCCAGCTCTCAAATTTGCAGGGCCAGATCCCCAGCACTTCTGATCCAGGGTCCCACGGGATTCGATGACAAGACTCTGTTCAACTGGATCTGAATTAGATGTTGAAAGATTAAGTTAAAACCAAATTGATTCTCTATCAAATATATCTTGATGACAAGAAACAGGCTTAAAATTCACCTTGAAAACTACAAGTATTTTAATTAAAGTACATTTACTGAAAAAAAATTGTATTGAATAAACACAGCAGTGGTACATATATATCACGTGTGACTTTAAAATCCCATTTCTGAACAAATATTTTCAAGTGTTTAAAGAAGCCAACTCTTGTATCATCCAAGAAAAAAGCACAATTACAGCTGTGCAAATGGCTTGAAAAACACGTTTTTGACTTCACACCAGGACTTACAGAATAAAATAAGTAAATGATGAAGTTGCTGGCTTCTGAAGGTTAGATGTCAATGTCAGTGGTCCTAGCTCTGTCCCCACAAGAATACAACTGTACCAACATCTAACTTACTTTTATTTTACACACAGCTTCATACAAACAAAATTGCTACATGTCCCTATTGCCTGCCATGAACTGGCCTCATGAATTTTCATTGCTTACATGGTTATGAGCCAATTTCCATGGAAATGCAATCATTAATATTGTTCTGGCTTATATTTGATTCATGAGTTGTTTCAATTGTGCAAATGCAAACAATGTTTCATCCTTTATTTCTTTATTGCCTTGATAACTATCAGAAAGAGTATATGCTAGAAAAATTTTCCCTGACTTTTTTTCTTTATGCTACTATCTAAACATCAGCTGAACATTAATTATATCACAGGATATTTACATGGTAATCTCTGTTTACATCCATTGAAAAGGTTTAATTTTTTCAAGGCTACAATGATCACCAAAGACATGATCTTACACCAATAAAAGGAGCATATTCATATCCAGAAGAAAGCTGCAGGAATAAAGCCACTCCATTTGAATCTGCCCACATTAGCTAGGTTGCCCTACAGTCAAACAAACTAGTAATTTCACAGAATATGAAACTGGACTCTTTACATAGGCTGGAGAGAAATAATCCCCTCCCCGGTCACGGACTTCCTTCTCTCACTGGTCCTTTTTCTCCTTTCCCTATTTAAGCACAGACCCTTTTTGTAGGTCTTATGTAGGTCTATGGCCTGTCTTCAGTTTTGACAAGTTCCCAGCATAACTGCACAATTTCACTTTGTCTGTGAAGCATGTGTTCTTCAGGAGAACAAAGAATGCATGGCTTTTTTTCCCCTGTCATTATTTTTTTTAATAAAGGAGCAGAAGACAAAAGCCTGATTACAGTATAATTTTATTCATCATCTTAATGAAATTTTTTGTTTGAATGCTGGGACCTTAAGACAAGAGAGCTTAATATTACCTTTTCCTGAAATAGAGCCTCATTCTTTTAGGCTATAATCCAAAGCCTTAAACCATCCTCCACTCCAGGCAGGAAGGATTTTTTTTGATATTAAGTCTATAAAAAACAGTACAAGAAAAACTGCCACTCCCAATCAGTGCACAAAGAGTTTATAAGTGCTACTTAATTTAAAAAAAGACATCAGCTTCACAACGTCACCGAACTACCTGCACTATAACTATGTAGTCAGGCGCAGGCAGAGCATGTTGGTGGCAGCTGCCATCTGTTAATACTCACCCAGCGTTTGACAGCACTGCTGCTTACCAAGACACCCACATCGATTACACAAACAAACTGAGGCCCCACAGACTCTCCACATAAGGTTACACAAGGATATGGAACACTATTTTTGGATTTTTTTTTTTGTTTCATTCATGAGTTTGCTGGGAGGAAGGTACTTTTAATGTTTAGTCTCTAAAGAAAAAAAGTATGTAAAACATTCAAAACCCCAGACACCAGACTTCTAGGAACACAAAGGAACAATGCTGTTAGTGGGACCAGTAAATCAAGGAACTGTAAATAAATACAAAGTATTGTTTTCGAGCATCTTCAGTAGTTTTGAATCCCACATTCATTCTTCTGAGGGGGGGAAATGATGCCGCTGTCAGTTTTCCTCATATCCGTAACAGCACTGCAGCTTGCTTCACCCTGGCCTGAAGGCCTTGAAACCGCAGCCAGTGAGCCACGTAGAGGCCTGTCCTGAGCGACAAAAGCTTCTGCAACCACACACATCTCCTGACCAGTGCAAGGCACTGCTCCTACTCTACTGTTTTTCTCCATTTAAGGAGCTGTGTCAGAGAGGACCAGCCCACATGTGACATGGCACTGCATGACTGTCCTGGCAGGGATGGCTTTGAACGTACAGGCAAAGCAGCTTTGGGAGGTTGGCTAGGGAACCTTGGCTAGGGAACAGCTTTTGGAGGAGAGCTGACCCCAAGATCAAGTCTGACCGCCTCCTGGTCTACACATGATCCTCTCAGAAACCTCCTTGTCCTCCATCTTCCCCCAACTCCCACCCAGAGGACAGATCAGCGGCTGGCAGGCCTGTGAGGCAGCGAGGCCAGGACTGGATGTTCTCTACTAACTGGGTGTGCAGCACTCCCAGCTTACCAAAAGTGAAGGGAAAAAAAAAAAAAAAAAAGAGTTCTGGGAAGACAGGTTTGGTCTCACTCAGGAAGCACAAGCACAGAGGAAGAATTAATACCGCACACACAACTGAAGCAGGCACTACGCTAACAAGCTGAAATCTTGTCAGAAGAAAGCAAAAATAAAAGTGGATTGTTTGGCCTTCCAGGCTGAATCTCGCTTTCACCAAACTGCCTGTTAAAAAGTTACTAATTGCTAGACTTTGAATTTTCCAGGGGCATGTGAAAGGAACTGGGAGAAGTACAGAGGAAAAGTTGCCAAATTCATGCAGATAGAACCTTTCTACAGTTTTTTGGGGGTTGTTTTTGTTTGTTCGTTTGTTTTTGGGAACTGCTGGCCTTTCATTTTAAAATATTTTTCTGGCCCCTTCTGCTGTGAACACTGCAGTGCAATGATTTACAGAAGGGATGCTATCTCTACAGACAAACAAAACCATTACTCCCAAGAGATTTGACCTTCACCTTCCATCCTACAATAGTGTGGCCAATTACATAGCAACAGCAGCCCACATCCTTAAAATATTTTTAAGTGAATTATGGCACTACGTGCTAGTCTAGACTTCTGCAGTTTGTTAGCGACTTAAACTAACTAGAAAAATACACTTCTAAAACAAACAGTTCTGCTTGTCAGAAAAGAAATTCCAGCAAGGAAATGGTAAGTCAGTAGTATTTACTGCTGGATTTGCTGTTCTTGTTAAGAAGTGGAGCTCAAAAATGCACGACTGTCTTATCAATGTTAGATCAACTTCAGCAGTAAACTACAAGCTTCCAGGAAGTTTATCGTCCTGTTTGCTGACTGCAATGTGGCTTGTTGTGTTTTGATATCACCTTCCTGTTTCTTCTACTCATGCCCAACAGACAGGGCAAGCACTGCCATTTTACTGCCCATACACCAACACTTAGCCGGCCCCTAGATTTTCTCACATCAATGAGAGTAAGGTGCTGTAGGGCAGAAAGAGCTTTACATCTTTTCTCATATTTGAGGTAAAGAGCACAACTGTGGGTCACTTGGCTAGAGAAAGGTAAAAAAAAAAAAAAAAAAAAAAAAAGTCTTCAACAGCTATGACCTGCACGTCCATACAGGCCTCCAAGAACTAAAGAAAGCAGTAAGACAGAACTAGAGTGACTCAGANGCAAATATCTAGGTAACAGGATTTAATTTAGTTTGTTTGCCATTTAAAGAGAAAAATGCTGCAACTCTCACAAATAAAAGGATTTAAAGTTCGCAGTTAGGCTTCTGTTTGATGGATATTATGTTTTAATCCTATTTTAACCCTGTTTTAACACTTTTTTTTTTTAATGTTCTTTGTATTAATACAGCACTTCTCCACAACTACCATCAACAAATCTTCTGCAGAGGAAAATCACAAATCCAGCAAACAAAGTCAGTTCTAATATTGCCACTATCACTTTAACTTAGTTTGCCACAAGATAACTCTCAGATGACCAACATGGGGTACTGCTTACTTCATAACTGCTATTTTCCTATCTTTTAAATGTTTTTCTGCAAATTCTGTGCTAAGTCTGGAATAATGATGGTAACTCTACCACAAAAAAAAAAAAAAAAAAGCTAGAAAAAAATAAAACCCTTATCAGTGATTCTGTAAGCCCTCTCTCAATGAACAACTCAAAAGCATTAACTTTTTATATACAACAGTCATCACAAAGAAAAAAAAAAATGATTTCCCTTATTAATATGATAAATCAACTAAACAATATGTTCACACACTAGCATGAGAAAAAACGTAATTTTATATTAGGGAACATTTCCTTATCTCCCTTATAGTCTCTGCCACAATCTACAAAGCACAAGAAGTGCACATCACAGTTTACCTTGTCTAAAGAAACTTGGCATCCAGGACTAAGAGACTGAACAGAAATAAAATTTCAAGGAAATTCAGCAACATGGCAAACATCTGCAACTTTCCTTCCGAACCCTGAGTGGACAATCATACTAGTCACATATAACAGTAAAATGCAGAGAGAGGTAACATCCCACACAACAGTTAACATGTCTCGAGACGCCTCCGTTTGGTATTAAGGACAATCTGGCAAGGTTCAGTGCACAGAGCTGTCACACATGAGGGTGGAAATTTCCAGATGCAGTGAGCTGCAGGGAGTTCATAAGACACAGAATCCCTTCTGAAAGCACCAGAAGGCTTGTCTCATTTTCCAAAGGGATGGGTTACATCCAGATATTGTTTTTTCAACTGTCCTTTTAGACAGCAAACACACTTCTTTTTCCTTGTCATCCAAAGAAATGGACCAGAGGAAAAGAGCATAATTTCCTGCCTATTTTGAAAAATCAGAGTTCACCTAAGGAACAAAGGAGGGTGGAGGCTCCACCACTACAGAATCCTCCTGAACCAGAGTAAGTGCTCGGAAGTAGGCAACACTCATAACATGCTGAGCAAACAGATCATGGTCATTATAAAAGCTTACCAGACAAATTAAAAAATAAAAAATAAAAAACCACGTCTCCGCACGCAGAAAAGTTGGGCCAACCTGAAGCCAGACCCCCCATGAAGACAGAGCTGCTTTTGGCTGAGCTCAAGCAGCCCAATGCATCAGCATGCCTTGCAAGGCAAAGGCCCAGAGATTTAAGGGCCAATGTAGTTTTCCTGCTTGTGCAATGTTAGCTAGCAGGTTGGTCTGTGCATTTTAGACAGGAAGGGGCTGTAGCCATAAGCCTTTTCCCAGGGGCTAAGACAGGAAAAGGAAGAGATCGGCAGCTAGATCTGAGTGAGAAGTCAAGCAGAGGTACAGAGCCTCCTGCCACACAGCTGGGATGGACACAGGCACCGGCCACCAGCCCTGCTTTACAAAAATATCTACCTGTGTGACTATTTATGGTCAACAAAACATACTAAGTCAAGCTGTAAATAACCAATATTCTGCATTTTTATTTTCTCTTCCAAAACAAGCACTGATTTGAAGAGACGTTATAACATGCTCCCATTCATCAGATGGGCAAGGCTATCATAATAGCACAGCCAGGTTCTCCCACAGCCATGACAGCCAATGGATTAATTTTCAGCCATGGGAAAAATTCTCCAGACTTACTGCTTGCCACTGACTGGATTGAGTGCAAAACCACAACAATTTTGATACGAAGGAGGAACTATACTCATCGTTTTTTGCCTCATTTCCATGAACCAAAACTTGCTTTTCAAAAAGTACCACATGCCTAGTCACTGATTTCAGTGAAAAAAAAATTACTTCGAAAAGATTAATATTTTGTCATCTATTTTCAATGTTTATCCCAAGCTGTCAAATATTGTTTATCAACCACTTTATGCATAACTAGAAACAGATTTTGCCAAAAGGTAACTTTTAACAATGCCTCAGATTAAGTGTACAAGATGTGCTCCACAGTGCTTTGCTATCAGTCATCCCTCTCATTCTTTGTACTAAATTACAGGAGTCTTTGTAGCAATTTGAAAGTGACCTGAGGTATATCAGAAAGAGACTGGCTGGGTAACAATTCCTAAAGCTTCAGAAGTCCACAGATGATTCCCTGCCTAATCAGTTATTTAAATCCAAGAAATAATAATGATTAAGCACTTTCTTTAGAACTCCTTCAACTCTGTTTATGTATAAACACTTTCTAAACAATCAGTTTGAATTAACTTTCCAAAGACATAATAGTACAGGGAGCAGAAGCACAGGCTGAAGCCTGGGACATTAGAAACTTAATGTTACTCTGTTACCTAGTCTGGAAATACCAAATTTGTTACAAAGTGGAGTAACTTCTCACTGCCAAAGCCATCATACATGGAGACTAGCCTAAAACATTACACAGATTTACAATGCACTGTCTGACGTGAGCAGGCTCTACAGCTGCTACCAGCCAGGATGTGATTAAAGTGATGTGTAATTTAGAGGATATTCTGTTTTAGGTTAGATTTATTTATTTATTTTCTTTTGTGGCATTGTTGACATTGCAGATACAACATTTCTTCCTTTGTACCACCTTGCTAATGAATGACATATTCTACCTGTATAGCTCTATAGCACTCATGCTATGCAACAAATCTCAAGGAAAATAACAGAATTCAGGCATGTATTCTCCATGAACATGTCATGTTACCCATACAAAGTATGGGTATTAGAGTATGATGGTAAACTAGGTTGGGGAGTTGGACTAGATGGCCTTTTAAGGTCCTTTCCAACTCAAGCAATTCTATGATTCTAAGCAAAAAATTGAGTCAGTGCTGGATTTTGTCAGGATATTGTTACTTTCAGTACTCCATCACACATGGACAGAATGGCAATGTTTTTTTAAAATTTTATTTAGACAGCAGTAGAAATTTTACTGCATGTTTAAAATTCTTCCCACACAATTCCAAGTACTTGGCTAGCAATATACTGCATTAGAACTTCAGGATCAAGCCATTTTGCTAACTGGGGACAGTGTCATTCATTTCTCAGAACAATAGACACTCTTACTGAAGCTTATTCTTTAAAGATGAACTTTCAGTCAGAGTCTATGCTAGACAAAATCCAGCAGCGATGTTTTACCCTTTTTTGCTTGTAACATTGCAGGCAGAACATACCAGATTCAAGTCTCAAAAGCTTGCAAATATGGTGATTAGATAAATGAGATACAGTAAGAATTGGTTTTCCACCGAACTTCATGCAGCAATTCGGAAAAGAGCATTTCTTGGTAAAACCTGTTAATTTAACTTGCAACAACTGGCATGTTCCCGCCTCATTTTTTTTTTTCCCACCACAACACAGGTTGTAGGAACTTACAACAACCATCACTTTCTTCTAGGCTCTATGAAAACAAAGCCCCAAAGAGCATTT
>VXAV01010739.1:202771-219477 GCA_013399715.1 Alectura lathami
AAAAAAAACTTAAATCACATAGCACTTACATGCAGTGCTTTCAGAAACATGCTGACAGCCCCAGAGAATGAAGACTGAGGCTCTGCTCACTGCAAGATGCTTTTCCTGGTTCTGCCACACTGGCCTAAGCCTGAGCTCGCGCTCAGGGAGCTCTTCTAAGGTGTCTGTCAAAGACAGAGAAGAGCTCTGTGGTTTCCATTCTGCATGGACCCCAGGAAGTGTTCAGAAAGTGCTACATACATATTCACACATTGTGCATACCCGGTGTTTACTCCAGACTTTTCTTCCCTTTCTCCCACTCCTCCCACTCCTCTCCACATCCTCTCCACACCCCTCACTGGTAAAAAAATAAAAATAAAAATAAATAAAATAAATCACCACAACAACAACAAAAGAAATCTCATTATTTGGAGAACAATAATTTTGCCTCTGTACTGGGGCACATTCACCTAGGGGTGTGGAAGCACTTAACAAATCACACACTGAACTTCCACAACACATTTGCAGCATTCAGTAACTTCCCTCCACACATTACAGATGTGGAAACCAAATGAGAAAAAGGATGCTACCACACTTTTGTAACAAAGCACAACTTTTATATAATCAGCTGGCATTCTCTACAAAGAAAAGTGAGTTCTGACAAGATACAATTATAAAGGCTTAATTTCCATAAAGGATAAGTGAAGCTGAGGGGAGTTATGCCACATAATTCATTAATTCCACTTATGTTCAACTGGTATGGTTATTAAGGCCTGCATTCCCATACAGATCTACCTAGCTGTACTCAGACCCCAACAGGAAGTCTTCTGCTCCTAACCACTCCAGCTGGTGCAGAACTAGAAACATTACACCTACCCACCTTCTCCACAGCTTCAGGAAAACACAGATTGGGACCTGACTGTACAACAGATTGCCAAACTTCAGTATAATGGTTACGATGCCACTTTTGCTCCCTATGCATCATTCAGCTCCCTGCAAATAAGAGCCTAATTAATTCATATGAGAAAAGAATCTCAAAGCACAGGCAATGGTTGTACAAGAAGCGTTTCCTGATGTTCCTACAGGAAATAGGGCACATCGCTGTCTCGGTCACCTTCTGCTTCAAGTGCGGAACACATTCCTCTGATTTTGTCTTCCCTTCACAAAAAACATAGCAACCACAACAATTAAACGAGAAGATCATAACCACCCTCCAGAAACAAAACACTCAGCTGCACATGCTTTTTCCCCTGCAGAAAAGATGAAAGAGCAAAGACCATACGACAGATGTTAGTCACATCACTTAGTACAGAAAGACACTCACCATAATGCGCACAGTGTATGAATTTATGTAGGGCTAAAAACCTGAGAGCACTCTTACTATCTTTGATGGATATTTTTAGCAAATGCATTTCTCAACAGATGCACTTATTGAGCTGCTACTGGTGTCCAAGCTTTTCAGAAGCACACAGCTTTGAAGCTCAATTTTAAAACTTTTGTTTAAATGTACACACATTAATTCTTGCATAAGAATTGTTTGCACTTTTTTCTATTACAAAATTCGCAGCATGTCTGAAAAACAAAACTTGCCTGCCCACTTCTCAATTGCTAACATGTATTTTAAACTGCTAATATCCTAGATTTCAGATAGATATTTCTGACATCATTTAAGTGAATTCTTACATGAAGATTTTTGTTTTAGAAACAAAGAGAATTTTAAGCAAAGTTTTGAATTATGGCAACTCTTCTGTCACTGGCTTGGAGAGATTTTTTTTCCCCTAATAACTACTAAGATGTTGCAATAAAAAGCCACAGTTACAACGTTTCATAACTGTGTGAACTTTTAAGTACTCTAGAAGTTATCTGTTTTCATTGAATTGTGGGAGCTGTGCACAGAATGGTGGGCCCTTCATGAATTTACAGATCACAGCCCTACAAACAACAGATCACTGTGTATTATGCATAACACAGGGATTAGGAGAGATAAAACACTCTTAAATCTAAAGGAAAGTAGCTGGGATGATAATTTTTCTCCCATATTTGATGTAACATAAGGCATGTATTCCCTTCCTTTAATTTTTCCTCATGCATTTCTCATCTCAAGACTTTAAGGTTGTGAAATACAACTATTTGGAAGCAGTATCTATGAAAAGCATTTCTGAGACTACTGCCTCCTTTCAAAGTCTCCAAAAAATACAACCTATTGCAACAGCAAACAAAACTGAGATGTGAAGAGATTTCCTTCCTTGCTTGTTAAGTGAGTTAAAAATCTAAAGAAAAATGAAGTACATCCACCCTACAGATGACAGTACAGGTGGGAACGTGTGGGAAATAGCTGCCTTAGCAGCAGGAAGATTTGCCATGTGCTTTCTCCATACTCTGCTGCAATTCAGTGCACAGAGAGAAAAGTGCAAGCAGCACTCATGGCACCAGCTGATCAGAGCCTGCAAGCCAGGCGTCAGATCAGGGCCACAACTGAAGTAAGGAGCGGGGGAACTCTGCAGCAGATTTTCATGTTTCATTTTCTTGTTTCACTGTCAAAACATCACTATGCATGAAATTGGATTTCTGCAAAGGTAAGGACTTGCCTTCAATGGCTTTCTTCACCTGTGCAAAGCTGTGTTTCCAGGAGCAAAGTCAAATGATAAACAGTAGTATCATTTGAATTATACAGAGTCAATGTGTGAGAATTCTGCCTCAACGTGCTTCACAAAAGTAAGATTTCTAACCCTCACAAACCAATCATCAGGGATTTATGACCTGGCTAAAATGATGGTCAGTCTACCAGAGATGACCCAAAGCTAACAGCAGTTGCTCTGGGTTTTCCCAGGAGCAGAACAGCCAGCGTTACCAAGTAAGAGTACCAGTTTTCTTCTGAAAACAAGGCAACCTTCTGCGACATGGCACAATCTCACATACACTCCTCTACAGTACAGCCCACTGGCTGACACGGGAGGACGACGGTGGCATGACCTCTCTGTGAAGGGACCTCGGCCTGCCGCATCTTTTGGCTGCAAGCAGTGAGATTGCTATAATCAAAACAAGAGCTAAGGGCATATTACTGCTGCTTGCTTGTAATTACAGTCAGAGAAATTTTCATTACTTCTTATTGCATCCTATCATTTTCATACTGCTTCGCAAGCTAAGGAAAGAAAACATCATATATGGTTATCACCTCAAAGCTGGGGGAATTTATAAGAGCATACTTTTAAAATAGCATTTTTATCCACATCTACTAAGTAAACATTTTGATTCCTAATACCATCAACATTTGCACTATCTACAGTTAATTGTTTATGAATGTCAGACTGTTAGTAAGCACACATAAACCATGAAATTTCAGAGTCGGAAGCACACTGCCCCAGCCTGGAAGAGTAAACGAAGCTGGGAAGGAGCTGTGCAATGGAATTCACCCACTGAGCCATGTATTTAAAAGCACTTTTAGTCAAGGAAAAAAAAAAAAAAAAAACTCTAAGAGAAGCTACAGAAAGATTAAGACAGGAAATAAATACTTACAAATGTTAGTATCCTGCCTACGGAACAAATTCC
Source organism: Alectura lathami (assembly GCA_013399715.1). Lineage (NCBI taxonomy): Eukaryota > Metazoa > Chordata > Aves > Galliformes > Megapodiidae > Alectura > Alectura lathami. The sequence continues at coordinate 206,300 of VXAV01010739.1, forward strand.
AAAGATGATTAAGTTTAACCATAAATTTGGACTTCCTTCATTTACCAGAGCATGAGCTGATACTTGAAATAAAAGTTCAAGTTCCTTTATCTGAGATCTTTTTCAATTAACTGAATTGATTTGAATATTTTATTATGGAAATAGTTTTTCCCATGTGCACTGCTTTAAATGGTCAGAATTTAAAGATTCATAGCTTCTTCCAGTTTTTACCTCTCTGATTTAAGTGTCACCTAATGCAAAAAAAAAAAAAAAAAAAAAAAAAAAAAAAGACAGATGCAACATCATAAAACGAATGAAAACATCCCTATTACTGAAAATTTATGCTTGGTTTCAATGTTATTACAAGTATCAGAGGTTTTTAAAAAAAAAAAATACAAAGCAGAAATAATCCAACACTTGAGTTATGATCATCCTATCCTCACACTGGACAATAAAAGCTAAATGTAAGCTCACATGGATATCATGATTATATCTTATTACAGTCTTCTGCAGGTGAATTACATTTTTGTATAACCTAAGCATAATATCTGAAGTATAACTTCTCACGTGATGCTTTTTCAAAAATCACTCTAGAAACAAAACTAATTTTCAGTGTTGAAGTATTACAGTATTCTTAGCCTCCCCATTCTCATGAGTATTTAGAGTGCTGTGGAATAGGATGACATAGAAACAGTTGGGGGTTTTTGGTGTTTTGGTTTGCCTGGAAATAGCATTACAATGAAACTGTATTTCAGAGCACTGAGTTTGGTGCTTGTAAAGAACATGAAGGTCAGGAGTGGACTGCCCTCCTCATTACACCAGCTCTAAGAGCATGGGATGTCTGTACTGGAGGGAGTCATCTGTTAACAACTTTGTTTAGATAGCACACAAATTCCTGAAAGACTTCCCTTTAGGAATGTCAGATGCCTAATTGGATCTTATCTCTAATTCACATTAAAGTTCAATTGGACACTGTCTTCAGACTCTCGAACACCTTTGAAAAACTCCAGGCTTCATGCAGAAGCATGGAAAGCAAGTTTTGTGAATTACAGTATTCCTTTCATAAAATAAGGAATACAGGATCACTACCAAGAATAACCTGCATATTCTGTTCTTCCAATTCTGCTCTATCAAACAATTATTTCAGAGGTTCAAAATATTTACAAATACTAAAAACAGATTGTTTTAAATAAATACTGAAACAGTTTGTTGCAAACGTGTAGGTAAATGGCCAGGTAATTTGTGCAGCACTGTAAAAATGAGTTTTATCTTCTTGGAGCATTAAAAAATACTGGTGCTGAAAAAATAACGATGCTATATTAAAAAATAATGTAGCATGAGAATCTGTTTTCTTTTACTTTACATTTGTATACGTACATTTTACTTTGCATTGTACGTGTACACAGTAATGAAAAAAGGGAAATTATTCTCTGCCTGTAAAGAAGCAATGGAAAAAAAATCCTGAAATAACTCTGACTTTATGTAGCATCGTTTTTTGAAAGTACAAGTAATGGTGACATTCTTCAATTGCCTGTTGGATTTCAGAGGGATAAATCACAGAATCACAGAATGGCTCAGGTTGGAAGGGACCTTAAAGCCCACCCAGTTCCAACCCCCTGCTGTGGGCTGGTTGCCACCCACTGGGTCAGGCTGCCCAGGGCCCATCCAGCCTGGCCTTGAACACTTCCAGGGATGGGGCATCCACAGCTTCTCTGGGCAGCCTGTTCCAGAAGAGAATTTCCTCCTAAAAAGTAGAGGATTTCCGTCTAACCTAAATCTCCCCTCTTTTAGTTTAAAACTATTCTTCCTTGTCCTATCGCTATCAGACCATGTAAAAAGTCAGTCTTCCTCCTGTTTATAAGCTCCATTTAAGCACTGGAAGACACAATGAGGTCTCCCCAGAGCCTTCTCTTCTCCAGGCTGAACAAGCCCAGCTCCCTCAGCCTTTCTTCATAGGAGAGGTGCTCGAGCCCTCTGAGCATCCTTGTGGCCTCCTCTGGACCCGCTCCAACAGCTCCACATCTTTCTTGTGCTGGTGGCCCCAGGCCTGGGTGCAGCACTCCAGATAAAGAATTCAGGTAGTTCTTCTAAAACACTGAGCTTCATAGGACAATGTATATGGTTGCTTAAATCTCTGACCTTCAACTCAAGATTCACAGAATGTGAGGTACAATGCATTGCATTTCAAATTTATTAATGCATTGGAAACATCTTTGGTGCATCACATCTGAAAAACAAACAAAAAAAAAAGATCTGTCCAATTCATATCCTAAACTTCAAGGAAAGGAGAATCATTGCAGCACAAATTGTGTCTCAGGAAAATGCCAGAGCATAATTATTTTTAATTGGGTCCCACTAACAATGAGAACACTTCTTACCACTGGAAAAATAAGGCAGAAGTATTAGTCTAATCATCATCCAGGGCACTGTTGCAGACACTGGTTTGTTTTCATACACATTTTGGGGTCCTTTTTCCTGAATATATTTTCTATTGGGTGCAAATAATTTAAATACCACCTCCCAACTGTGCTTCAGCACAGCTGCCTGTTTAAGGACTAAACAACACAGCTACACAAATATTTCACTTATGAAGACTTCCCTTTTAAACCATGGTAAGAAACTGCAGACAGCTTAGTGCAATAGAGGGGAAGAAGAATGTCCTCAGATGGCAATAATAAACAAACGCCCTTTTATTCTGGTCAGACCTAGCAATGACTGGGCACCACAGTGCTCAGCTCATCCTATGAATTTAGATCACTAAGATATTTTATTCTGAGTCATCATCATCTTTAATTCCTTGAAATATTCATTTTCTTCTCATGCACTGAACCCACAACTGTATCACTACTGGAATGTTTCTGGTCCTGTTTTTTGGAAGAATTTTTAGGACCTTCAGTTAACCAGCCAGGAGGGCAGAAATACTTCAAAATGTGGTTAAGGATTATTCCATACACAAAAATGAATCTATTCTAGCTTTATTTTATTTCATTTCACAAATCAGCTAAGACCTGAACTCACCCAGCACCTGACTATGTGCACCACATTGACCATGCTGATCAAGCCACAAAGCTAGAAAGGGACTGTTTCTAAAGAATGCCTGTTTCTCAGGCATTTGAGTAACAATAGGGAAAAATTCTGCTTACATTTATAGTGTTGCAGACCTAACTTAACCTAATCTTAACCAAACTGTTAAAGTACCGTAGATGATGATTTGCTCCACATATTTCAAGATCTGCTAAGCAGATTCATTTTCTAAGTCCTACAGACTACTTTCATCTTCAGAGTCTTAGTAGCTAATAAGTGGTAATGCTTTTTGCAATTTTGTAACTACCCGCAGCATTCTTTGTCCTTACAGGAAACAGTTTGGTGCTCCAATTAACAGTTTTCATTCATTAGCATAACTTCAAAAAAAAACCCACCATAAACTAAAAATTATACAATTCTAATTAGAGATGCACAAAAACGTTACATGCGCAAACAGGTACAGATAGTTTTCAAGGTTAAAATGACAAGAGCTGATTACAATCACACCAATCATTACAGCTTTATTCTAAATTCTCCACGGAGTCTTTTTCTTTACAAAAAAAACAACAACAACACAGGCATCGCCGCCCATTCTCCAAGCTGAAATTCCATTAATTAGCCAGGCAGCAAAGTTTCAAAGCATACCAAATGCTTACTAGAGCTCACTCCGCTATTGTGCCTAACTTTGAAAACAAGTCATGATTAGGGAAATCTACATGGTAAGCATACTTTTACTACAGAAAAAAAGGTTTTAATCTGCCTAGAAATTGGCAACCGCTCGATATGTTTTCTATACTTCTTGCTATGTTTCACTGCTCACTGGAATGAGTTGGCTGCTATGAATGAAAAGAAACTTTTGCATCTCATCAGTGGCGTGAATTTAGACTGAAAGCTGCTGTGCAGGACCTCTGTGAAGAGTCTGGGCCCTGTGCCACCCTTGTGCCTGTGAATGAAGCGGCATGAGCCGCATGCCCTGCTCCCCAGGCCCCCACCTGTTCCCCCGGGCCGTCACCGCTCCCTTTGCGCCGGAGCCGGGGAAATCGGCCGCCTGCTCATGGAAGAACCATGACCCAGAAAGGCATTCAGCACGATCCATGTGCTCGCTTGAGAGATCTCAGCTGTGCCTTCTGTCCTGCTGCTTTCCCTCCTGTTTTCCACATCAACTTGCGAATCAGCGGCAAGGCAGCTCTTGTGGCTCGTTCGCTTGATAAATGGGCCCCAAACTGACCTCTGACCTCGCCACATACTTTTCCTAAGTTATTGCTGGCCCCAGAGACTCTGTACCCCGCTGGCCATACAGGTTTCTCTTTGTTTTATATGAGGACGTACTGACCGGGAAGAAAAACCAAACAAACCAAAAAAAAAAACTTTATCACCATATGATTACTTTCCTGTTAAAGTCATCATTTTTCTATTCACCTGTAACAACTGCCACTTGTTTCTGATTAAAATACTACAGCCATCTGAGTTTGTAGATGATACAAAATAACACAATCTATTTAGGCTAATGGAATTTTAATTTTTTTTCCAAATTACTGAGAGATGTCCTACCTAATCAAACCAGTTCTTAACAAGCCAAATTTTAGATCTGCTGGATGTAGATCAAGAACTAGCTGCTGTCAAGAAATTATTTTAATTAACTTGAGAGCTGGGTCAGACTTAGGGAAGAGGCTATCAAAAATTTCAAAGAACAGACACAACGTCTGTCTCAGATATGTATTTATTTAGCTTTCTTATAGTTCTTAGCTGTGTTCAAATACTCCTACTTAGAACAACTTCAGTAATGGACTCCTCTAAACAATTTAGATCTACATTCTTAAAACAGTACAACTACAAAAAAAAAAAAAGTCCACGTTCCGCAGAATACTATATTGATTACTTTGTCTTATTTAAAACATGGACTTAATAACCTTCCTAGTGTGCAAATCAAGTTTCTCACTTAAGTTTTCAGAAAATGCTTGGTGTAACAGCCATGTTTTCCTGTTCCAGGAGAAAAGTTATTTTTATGTTATCTAGCCAAACGCAGATGTATTTTCATTTAATAACACTAACACCTTGAGCTTTTGTCTTTTTCATTAAATAACACTTTTACTTTGCTTAACTACTCAAAAGGCATCCCAGTTTCCTAGGAAACTTTACTCTTTTGGAACTCAGGTAACCAACACTAACTAACAGTAATATATGAGCATCAAACAGATCAAATCCCAAATGTCAGAAACATTCTGGCTTCTGGTGCAAGGAAGGTTACTGACCTGCACAACGTGTCAGAAACCTTTTCTAAGCACAGGACGGGATGACTCCAGAGGCAGCTTCCCCAGTCTCCTCTCTCCATCCAGCCCATGGTGTCTCCTCATCTTGTAGCCAAAGACAGGACAGCAGAACTACAGATCAGTGTAAGGTGCTTTGTCAAAAGTTGAGATACAGGACTCAAAGCTGTTTTTAGAGGAACATGACATCTCAGAAGATGCACTGTAAATAGAATAGGCTTTTGTTGTGGCAAGGAATGAGAGAGATCACATGACAGATCCTCAGTAATACTGAGGATAACAGTATATAACAGAATAACAGTAGATACTCCCTGGTAGTTGCAAATACTGGTGAAGTAAAGAGGTGACCACGGCAGGGAGTAGACTGAGGATTCACACCTCAGCTAACTGAAAGGGGAGAGTAGGGACTGGCCTTGTTGCCCCCCATGTCACAACACTGTTGCACAGGTTATGTCTTCATCTGCAATACCAAATAGATCCTATGCAGACAAAAGCCTAATAGCTAAGAGGAGGAGCAACAGAATTAGCAGAACTTCAGCTGAAACCAGTCACTGACATTGCAACAAGGACTAGTCTTGCCCTGCCACCTCTTTCTCACCACCTCCACTCCCATCACCCACCCCTAGAGCACAATCCTGTTGATTTCTGTTCTTACACTTGCTCTCCCTGACCCTGTATTTATCAACACACACTCCAGCCAGTCTGCTGTAAATCACTTGTCTGTTTTATGCTGTTTATTCCTCCTGACATCGCTTCATCCAAGCAGTTAATCACCACTCTGAGCCAGGGCGATGCTTCCTTTTCCTCTGTCCCACATTCTGGAGAAGAGTGTGAGAAGGAGAAGAGGCACTGACAGAACAGGACAAATCTTTCTCAATCTAGCTTTAAGGTTTGGTACTTGAGGGGAACAAACTGTCAGAGATGTAACTGCTGAGAAAAATCCCACTAAGGCCAGTGGCTCCGGGCTGGAATAGGCTCAGCTGCTGTACAGAGATGGCAGATGAACAGCAGGATCAGCGCAGAGGTGTGCAGGCTGCCAAGAACACCGAGTGCAAACCGAGTCTATGGGCAGTGACGGTGCAGGCTTCCAATGAGCCTCCACCGAGCGTTTCCGAGCTTTTCACTTGGTTGAGCTGACTGCATTCACACTCAACAGTAAAGCCAAATCTCTGACATTAGGAAAATAGCCTCAACACATCCTCTCCTTCGCATCCCACTCCCTCACGTTTAATAAGGTTCTACAAAAATATGAAGCTGCCAGTTTCCTGACCAAACACACACAGAACTCTATTCTTGCATGAAATCTGTTTATTAAAAGCAAATGTTGTGTGCTTTACGAAGATGGCCATAAAACAATGCAGATAAGCTTTTCACTTGTGCTGGGTGCTTAGAAACATGCAGAATAAAGTTACCACTCAGTGTGCAGTACAAAGTCACCATCATGTTATCTCTAATACATTAAAATATAAAATCTCTAAGTACCCTTTTTAACCTGAAGAACTTTAAACATTACGTCATGAGCTCAAATGAGAGGGCATTCTTTTTTTAATTAAAATTAATAAAGCACTAACTAGCTACCTTTTGCTAACATGAAGCACATGGGACACATGTCACTGACAGGCACCAGCTTGTATTTACACTGTTAACACCAGAAGCCCTGTGTTTTCTATTACCCCACTGCTATGTTTTCTCTACAGTACCTTCAAATTAAGCAGCCCTCTCCTTTTTCTGTTGCCAAGACAGTATCTCCACCAGGTTCCCAAAGCCTGCTGCTCTTTTCCCCAGCAGTATCCACAGTCGCGCTTTCTCACACCACTAATCCTGCCCTAATCAGGACAGCACATCAGCTTTTCCCACTAATATTTTCTTGCTCTATGGCAGGTCAATCTGCCTTAGACAGAAGTAGTTACAGATTCAGTATTTCAGACATGTCAGCAGGAGACAGCTAAATTCACCCTTCATGCTTTTTCCCTAACCAAATTCAGGAAATTGTGGAAAGCTTCCACACCCATAGGTACACCTTCAAACTGAAAGTTACCCATAACTATTAAATTGTTCAAGATAAGAAAATGAAATTCCAGACACTCAACTCTCTTATTTTGCAACTTGTTATTGGCAGGGCTGGCAGTTGCCACAGCTTTCACCAGCCTCTTTCTCTGCTTCTTCCCATGTTTCACACAGCAATCATTTCAGATGCCAGCCATCAGAATAGCCACCTCTAGCAAAGAGTGACACCACTGAGAGGAACAGCATGGCTTGAGTTCCCATTGTTCTAAATGATCAAAGCTGGAATGTGCCAGGAATAAGATGCAAATCTCAGAATAACCGTGGCATTTTGAGAACACTTATCCACTATGTTATCCAGCACTATTATCCGAATACACCATCTACAATACACATTAACAGTCTTTTTGGCTAATGTAAATTTGGACTTTCAAAGTAAATATTTATTTAATCTAAGACAAAGCACTTCCATTATGACACTAGAGTTCCAGGATACTGTTAACATCTTAGTACTTTTGAACTGGAAGTACAGTAGCTCCTGTAAAAGCCTTTGGAACCACAGACAAATATTCCTCTGGAAAAGTAAATATTTTAATAATGGTCACTTCATGAATACATTTCTGTGGTTACCACAGAGAGGCGATAAAAAATGTCATCTCTTATCCATACTAGGGACAGAGAGAGAAGACAGAAAGTAAAAACTGGAATATGAACGAGTTCTTAAGCGTAAGAACAGTTTTCTAGGGAAATATATGGATGAAAAATTATACACAAATCCAATGGAAATCTTGAGTGCAGAAGTAACACCAATAAGGGAAAATCTGCTGGTCAGCATTAGGAAGCATATCTAACTTGGTACGGTAACTGAGTGAAAAAAAATGAGACAGAAAGCCTCCTAACCAAGGCACTCTGAATTTGTCTTTGAGGAATTTTCTCTTTCCCCAGTAGCTACTTAACTAAACAGCTCCTGCAATAGGCCCCTCTGGTAGATGCCTCAGGTTAGGACAGACCTATTCTTATATATTCATATTTGCATATGAACAAATTATACAACCATACTTTTTTTTTTTTAATTATTATTATTCTCTTAGCAATGCCTTGTCAGTCAGCCTCTATCTAAAAAGAACTTGGAGATAAAATTAATATTAGACAGGTTGGGATCAGCAGCCTCTTCCCCTATCCCACTGCAATATCTACGGTAATCATTTCCCTGTGATTTCCAATTAACAGAACATTCATAAGTATGAGCACATAAATTCAGAAGTTTATTGTGCAAAAGTTTGTTTACAGAAGATTAGGAGCAATCTAAACTTATTTTCATTCTTGCAGAATCAAAGTAGTGATCATTATTTCTCATTAAGGGAAAAACTGGTCACAGACTTTTTAATTTAAAAAAATCTGAGCCTCTGTGGGGCAAGAGTGGCAGCATCTATCTCTCCAAGGTCAGATGACACAGCCTTGGACAGTAGTCATTTAAAAATAAATAAATAAATAAAAATTATCAAGTGTAATTACACACAGAACTTCAGATGAGATGTGCTGCAGAAGTCCTATCCCCGTGCGAGTAGCTGGGAGCAGCACCAGTGCTGCCAGACGAACCGCTTTCATCTCCCACCAGTAGCACTGGGCACCTGAAGAGAATCTGAAAATCCAGCAACAGGCGATTTGCTCAGGTCCTTGTCTTCGCCTGGGCACAGCCTGAGGCTATGCAGTAATTCCCGTTAATTGTCCATTTTCACCATGACATTAATAACCACCTAGAAACAGCAGATAACTTCTCCTTCTCGGTACCCTGGACACAGCCCAGGGAAATCCCCCCAGTCCGCTGCAGCAAGCCGGGGCACACGAACCAGCAAGCAGCCTGCGGTGGTTTAACCCAGCCGGCGGCTCAGCACCACACAGCCGTTCACTCACTGACCCCCAGTGCCCTTAAACTAAAAAACTTTAACTAGTAATTCAATAGTTGTCATTGCTCTACGGTGTTTTTGAATGGTTTTATTGTACACTTTTAGAAGAGAAAAATTAATGTACTTTTTCCACAGATTTGAAGTACGTGACCTGAATTAAATTATCAGTGAGATATTATTAAACTCCACAGACTAAGTTTAAAACAAACAAACAAAAAAAAAAAAAAAAAAGGAGGGGGAAAAATGGGCTTCCAGATAAGAAAAATATGCATATGACATACTATGTAAAATATGGGGATACAACCGAAGATTTAAAGTTTGGCTTAGTGGTATGTTTCTTTAAGAATTAAAATGTGTTAAACAACTACACCCATATGCCAGTTCCGATCACGAATCATCACATCTTTACAATCCACAAAATATTTTGGGATACATGTAAGCTAGAAGTAGAGACAGAATAGGAACAGTGGCAATATATATTTGTACACAGCAGCCCACAGAAGCTGATTTGTAAAATGATATTAAAGGTCTTTACAGAGAAGGCCTAGATTTGATACCAGCTGTCAGCAAATACTACCTTCAGACACTGTCTCATTCTAACATTATTGGCTTTCCTGGAAGACAAACAACCCAATGAACAGTATAATCCAATTTTTATTTGACATGAAAAAAAAAAAAAAAACAATTGTGGGTATTGAAATTAAATTTATTTTCCTGTGCAAGACAACTAGGTGTTACTATCCAGACATTTCTCTAATACCTAAAAACCAAGACTGTTGAGACTGTTTTTTTCTTTGTACATGCACTCTACTTTTTTTTACTCTCGCTCACTTTTTTTTCCCATTATGGTCTTATTTGAAATCAGTATAATTATTTATGTAATATCGTATATTATATTATACCACCCATAGTGCTGCCCTACTGCCACATAACAATGTACCGCTCTCTTATGTCCACTTATCTACCGAAAACAATATCATCTCCTCCAACAGAAAGGTAAGTAAATAAAACTTTATGCACCCATCTCTAAAGTCCAGTTACCTATTAAGAACACCACCATCACCTGCAAAAGAAGAATAACACAGCTGGAATAAATGGGAGAATAAAGGGTCAATAACCAGAAGTGCTGTGATAAACTGGTAAACTCCATTTGGATGTCAGGGAGACAGCTAGAGCGAATGCTTCATTCCATTACTACTAGCCAGCACATGAGAAACGTTTACTCTGTAAAATTAAAAGGTTTTGAATTCATTGGTTTAGTCAGAGGCTGATGCACTGCATTAGCCCAGAGCTATTTGGTGGCCTTTATTGCACATTAAGACAAATGTGCAATACAGTATACAAAGAACAGAAAACTAATTAATCTAGTATATCCATTTTTTCATAAGTTGCCCAAATTAACCTCATTTTTTGTGACACAGCAGTTGCCAGCAGAAACAAACAATGCTAACTCACACATCCTGTGCAGTAACCTATATAAACCCACTTAAATGTCAGGGGCAGGTAAATTGAGCATTTTATGTAACACTGACATTGTTAGCTGTAGTAAAGGTACATTTGTATATAAAATAGACTTTATAGAGAAATAGGAGAACCGTCAGAAGATAATAGACAATTCCTTTTTATTGTTTCACCCAAAAATTTTGACTCAGGCCCAAGAAAATGTCAGAAAGGATTCCACTATCAAAAACATTTCTAAGGGAAGTGTCCTACAAACGCATTTGGACAACCTACGTTTCACTGGATTGCACATATTCAGATTTGACAACTGCATTACAAAATCTAAGTTCAGAACTTGCAGAAATTGAGTACTAACTAGTCAACTTACTGACTTAAAAATTGATATTGTAGCAGCTTCTAAATTACTATAAAATAGAATTTTACTTTAAAATGTTTTCAAATTAGTGAAGTTTCTTCATTTGGTGTATTGAACAAAATGATGAATTGTACCAGTATTACAGCTCCTGATAAACTTTTCTGTCATATATTCCAACTAGAAAGTAAAGCCTTTAACCATGGTTGAAGGTCACCTCTACCAATTTACAGGAGTGTTCTGGTAAATTCATACAGGAAAGTACAAGCCATGTCTTATAAACTCATCAGGCTGAATTTTGACTCAAAGGGCTTTTTGCAGTGTTTTTCTTTGGCAGTCAGATCACTTGTCTTTCGCTACTTGCGAAGAAACACACCTTGTACTGTAGCAGCATTAGCATAATTTATCCTTGGCTTCACAAGAAAGTTTCATATTTGCATTTGCAGTGTCACTGACTCACTAGCTTTTGTCATGGCATAGTAAACTGAAAACAAAATGAAAAAAAAAAAAAAAAAAAAGTATTTTTTTCAGTTCAAATCCTCATTATTCTGAAGACTCCAACCCTACTATATTCGTATTCTCCTCTGCTTCCCTTTTGAGGATGTCAGTCATGCCCACAGTAGTCACAACAACAGCAAGATTATTTAATGTAATTATTTCATCAACCATTCAAAAGCATTCTAACCACAGCACAACATATTCAAGCATTTATAAAGAGGGAACTTTCAGCTTTCCCTTCTGAAATTTACTATTTCTAATTGCAAATACTGAAATGTAAACAAAGCAGGTACAATGGGCAGTAAATTGCCTGTAAAACATTTCAGAAAGTGAGCCACTGCTTCTCAGTAGGCAGCAGCAACTTCATACACCATCAAAAACCACTTCTTTTTGCACTCATACTTGGAATGAAGAAAGCTCTACCCTCCTTGCGACTGAAGGACTCTTCAATATCTGCACAGCCACAAAACAGGAAATTTTCCTTCCCATTGTTTCTGACTGCTGAACAGTTCAGTATAACTAAACATGGGAAAAAGTCCCTTTATTTCCTGTGAGTGCAACCTCTCAGCATATGGGAAGAAATTAACACACTCATAATGAATGTAACTGCCAACTTCCAGGCATTATTCTTAATAAACAGGATCTCATGCAGTGTCAAAGAGATAAATGAATGAGAAGTAACCTTAAAGAAAACAAAAATTGAAGTTATTGCTATCAGGACTTTGCTCTCCTAACCCTGCCCGCATACTAAGCGTTTCCCAGGTGTATTACAATCTATTTAAATGTGGTAATCACACCCAATTCTTTCTGTAATTTCCGTTTATTAATTCCAATATTATATCATTGGTAGTTACCTGTTGCATTGTGTACTTTAACTACAAAATCAGCATCTTATTAGAAGAAGAATCTTTCTACATAGAGAAAACAGTAGGTACAATCCATCTATGGATACATCTAAGGACCTCTACTCTGCCAAAAATATTTGCAGCATTAGGAAGCAATATACAAAGTGTCACAGTCAAACTGCTGAATCAATCATACTGAAAAAGTCTTTTACTTGTAGACTTGAGATTATCTAAAGACAGCTCAAGTTTTGTCCCCACTAACTACAAAATTCTCAATTACCTGTCAACAATTATTGAAAATTCACATTTTAAGAGAAAATAAATGAAAATAAGCACACAAAAAACAAATGCATAGCAATATTTTCACACCCCAAGCTAACCGTATATGAAGATGACCAAGCACCTGCATTTCTACACTGCTGCTAGCCACACTCAGCGAACCGTCCAACTACACAGTTAACTTATGGAACCACAAGTGGCACCTAATTTAACACTGCAAAAGCCAGTGATGTCTGTCCTGCTAACATAAACACTGCATTATGAAAAAATCCCTTCACATACTTGACTTGTTTCAAATATATTTTTCTTTTCTTTTTCATATTTGTTACTGTCACTGACTGCTTCTGTCCCTCACTGAACCCATTACAACAGCATTTCCCCCTATGCTGTTTCACACTGCAACACAGAATGGTGAAAGGAGTAAATGGCCATTACAACTCATACGTCAAGCATCTTCCCCAAACTCTAAAATATTGGTTTTAGTTTTCATACCTTAAGGTAAATAAAGAGAAAAGCAGGACTTAAGGTGTTAACTAAATTTTGAAAAAAAAAAAAAGAAAAA
>VXAV01010739.1:219512-231415 GCA_013399715.1 Alectura lathami
AAGGATAGCAGAATTCTTTAATGTGTTTCAGTACAAGACGAATAGTAATTTAACACCTTGAACATCTATTACACAGCTTTTTGTGTAATTTTATTTTTACCTCTTGAAAACTGTGGTGCAAAAAAATACTAAGAATGAAACTAGGTTGAAGATCAATGATACTGACACCAAAGATATTCATCCCAAAGGATTTTGAAAGATTATCAGAGGCATTAAAGTATTTACTAGAGTCAGATTTTCATCAAGAAAAATAATGACACGAGTACTTAGTACTTAATTTTTCAGGCAGGACATTTAAAATGAGTAAAAGGAACTATGTTGTGGGAATCACATTCAGAAGTTACTGGCGTCAAAAAACTACAGACTGTAAGGAAAAAAAAAAAAAAAAAGTAGCCAAATTCGGAGATTAGTCCCCATCCAGGCCTTCCATCCACAATCTCCAGCAGAGGCAGCCCGCAAACCTCTGATGTCTGAAGATGGGAAGAATACACCCTCCTTAAACAATGCTACTAACCACCACTATAACAAAAATTACTGTGATAGATCTACCAGTAAATGTATCACAGCCCTTCACACATTCCGTCCAGCACCTCTCATTTTAGGTCTGTATCTTATAGTGCAAGTTCATTTTAAAGTGGTATTTTACAAGGTTCCAAGAACAAAAAACAACGGGCACTTAAGTGGAAGGAAGTAGCTATCACTGTAATTTTAGGTTGGCCATTTTTACAAAGGTATTTTATGAAACAGGACGTTATTTACTGTCTTCCCGCTTTATATGGCTTCTGCAAAATGTATCTCTCTCTAGACAAGAAAAGAACAAATAGGCACTGATCAGTGACGAACATTTCACAGAACACCAGCTCTACAGGTATGTGCCCCTATTTCCCTTCCCTCTACCATGTCAGGATTTGACATCTTTTAATGAAAGCAATGCTTTCATTTCTATGTTGCAGAGTTCCAGTTGCTTCCTCTTCTAAGCCTCACATGCCTCTGTGACTTTAGTCCCTTCACCACCCTCACACTACAGAATCCAAGGAGGTCTCAAAGCATCACGTCGCATGCTATTTCTTCTAGGCATCTGGATACACCATATGCTAAAATTCCTTGGGTGAGGTAACTTAGCACTAAGCAATTAAATTAAGTGATTTTCCAGTCTTTTTACACAAATTTATAGCATCCCAGAGATCAATCACTTGGTTATATAGTATATCATTTCAACTTTATAGTTTCGCGCTTTCAGTGCCCAATTTTTTCCAAAATGTCACAGTAGGGATTAAGAAGTAAAATCATGGCCAATTAAGTTTACAGAAGAACCCGAGAACATCCTGAAAGTGAATTAAAGGGCAGGGAAGTGAAATCGTACCTTCCGTTCTTCCCTTGTTCATCTAGCACTTCCTAGCTTATTTCAATAGCATAAAATGGGAAGTTGCTGATTCCTTTGGTACTTTTTCTGAAGAACACACAAACTAGTCAATTTCAGGGGTTGCTCCACTTTCATGCTGTTACCTAGTCATCAGCATTTAACTTAACTCCCAATCTGGAACTTATAGCTGGGTAATAGCATAAAATCATCTTTGTTCCATGTGCATACTCATCACATCTTAAACTGCTATGATCGGGGAGGTGAAGAGCACTGCACACTGCTGGACACAAATTTGTGCCTGGACACAAATCTAGGCATGTCATCCATTTCTCCAGTTTGTGCCCACGACTGGGTGTTCTCAAACTTAGCTTCCAGATCCACCCTTTGCTGCTTGCCAGCAAACGGTTCCTAACCAAGCCCCAAGATACAAGTCACTGCAGGCTTTCTGTAAGCAAAACTTCATGAAGTCAGTAAGGCAAAGAATAAGGCTTTTCAAAGAACTTGACATTTACAACAAGCACAACAATTATAAACACAACTCTAGCCCACCTGAGACAACTCTCTTACAGTTTAGCCTTTCTGACTTACAGTTCTTGAAATATGCCCCAGCCATTTCAGCTGGGGACTCAGAGGTCACAGCCACAAGTATATTACACGTGTCACCTTCAGAGCTGTTTCTCAGACTGTGGAGTATATGACACTCGTCCTTGTCCCTCAGCCAGCTAGCCCTGGCTGGCGTTTAAGCTCTGAATAGCTGCTACCCAGTAATATCTTCTTGATTGCTTTTTTGTGATGCAAATAAAAGCATCTTTAGCATCTATCAAGAAGCTGAAGTCCCAAATACAGAGAATTTCCTATGGCCCAACTCATGAGAAAATAAGTGTCAACCCCTATTATCTCAGTTCTGTCCCTACAAGAGGATAACTTGAGCTATGAATGGTCTATGAAAGAACGACAGGAGCAGTAAAGCTTGCACAAAATGAAGCTGGCTTTATGGAGTTATCCTTGAAGTTTCTCAGACATTTTAAGCAGACATCCATTCTTCCAGAATCAATTATATATAAAGGGAAAGGTCTGTTTTGCTGTCAGAATACTGAACTGGGAATCGAGACATCAGATTACATTTCTGGCTCTGCCACAGACTTCCTCTGGGACCCAAAATCAAGTTCTGTCTCTAAGTTTTCCATTTGCAGAACTACTCAGACTTGATTTATAAATGACAGAACTGCACTGAGAGATCTCTGAACAAAAAATATTACAGAACTGCCAGGTTATCTGTTCCCTGAACAAACATAATACAGCAGAAAAATTATCTGTGCTTCTGATTCCTCTTTGATTTTTAATATTTGTTTACTGAACAGAGTAGCCTGGCCAATTGCATTGCAATTTCAGAGGACAAAGGAAATAAAGTAGAGGTGCAACCTTGAAAAATTTTGCTCCCCTAAAGAGTTCAAACTTCAAGAGTCTGCCTGTTTCCCTGTCATACCGGTAAACTGGCCACATAGGTTGGAAGGGGCCTCCAGAGGTCATCTAGCCCAACCGCTTGATCAAAGCAGTGTCAACCAGGACAGGTTGCTCAGCCTTGCCCAGCTGAGCTTTGAACAAAATATAGATATTCCACAGCCTATGGGCAACCTGTTGCACTGTTTGACCACCCTCACAGTAAAAAATATTTTTCTCCTCACACTGAGTTGTAATTTCATTGCCTCTCCTTTGCCCACTCTGCACCCTTAAGAGGAATGTGGCTCCACCTTCTCCGTATCTCCATCAGGGAGCTGCAGACAGCAATAAAAATTTCCTGAGACTTCTCTTCTTAAGACAGAAACACTTGTTCTCTCAGCCTCTTTTTGCAGGTACTATGCCTCAGGCCCTCATCACAGTCGTCGCCCTCCTCTGAACTTGCCCCAGTAGGCAAATTTCTTTCTCGAACTAAGGAGGCCATAACTGGGGTCACAAAGATCTCACAACTGCAGAATACAGGTGAAAGAATCACTTCCCTCGACCTGCTGCCAGCCCAGGATGCTGACTGCTTTCTGCAGGGCAAGGGCATACACATGTTCAAGTTCTTGTGCACAAGCACTCCCAGAGCCCTTTCTTCAAAGCTGCTTCCTAGCCCCCAGACTATACTGGTGCACAGGGTTATTCCAGTGCAGGGGCAGGAACTCTACGTTTGCTTTCGCTGAACTTCATGAAGCTCCTATCAGAGCACTGCTCCAGCCTGTTGAGGTCCTTCTGACTGGTTTCCAACCACTTTTTCTTCCTTTCTGCATGGAAGTGGTTTTGAAGATGATTGACTGCACAACCTCCCTAAGGACAGAGGTGAGGCTGATGAACTTGTACTTCCCCACATCTTCTTCCTTGACCTTCCTGAAGCTGGGTTTGAGACTCGTGTTTTCCCAGTTCTCAGGAACTTCCCACAATCACACCATGACCATTCAAAGATGAAAGAAAGGCCCTGCAAATGACATCAGCCAGCTCTCTCAGATGCATTCCATCTGGTGTCAGACTTCTGTATGTCCATTTGCCTTAAGTACTTTGTAACTGTTTTTTTACTTCTGAAGGCAATGACACATTCCCACAATATCTGCCCATGGGCTTCAAGAGGGCAACAGGAAACCCTTATCAGTGAAAACTCCAGAAGAAAAAGCATGGAGTACCTCAGCCTCTTCTATGTCCCCTTCCACAAGGTTCCCTGCCCCACTGAAAAGCAGGCATACATTATCCTTAGCTTCCTTTTCCTACCAATGTATTTATAAAAGTGTTTTCTGCTGTTCTTCACACCTATCATTTCAATGCCAGTTGAGCTTGGACTTTGCTGTCTCTGCTCTTGCACAGCTTTATACTCATAAAATCATTGAACCACTAAGGTTGGAGAAGACCTCTAAGATCATCTAGTCCAACCGTCCACCCAACACCACCATGCCCACTAAACCATGTCCCTAAGTGCCACATCTACACATTTCTTGAACACCTCCAGGGACAGTGACTGCACAAACTCCCTGGGCAGCCTGTTCCAATGCCTGACCACTCTCTTAGAGAAGAAGTTTTTCCTAACATCCAACCTGAACCTTCCCTGGCGCAGCTTAACGCCATTACCTCTCATACTGTCACCAGTTACCTGGGAGAAGAGGCTGACCCCCACCTCACTACAGCCTCCTTTCAGGGAGTTGTAGAGAGCAATGAGGTCTCCCCTGAGCCTCCTCTTCTCCAGACTAAACAGCCCCAGTTCCCTCAGCTGCTCCCCATCAGACTTGTGCTCCAGGCCCTTCACCACCTTCATTGCCCTTCTTTGGACACGCTCCAGGGCCTCGATGTCCTTCTTGTAGTGAGGGGCCCAAAACTGGACACAGCACTCGAGGTGCGGCCTCACCAGTGCTGAGTACAGGGGGATGATTCACCTCCCTAGTCCTGCTGGCTACACTATTCCTAATGCAAGCCAGGATGCCGTTGGCCTTCTTGGCCACCTGGGCACACTGCTGGCTCATGTTCAGTTGGCTGTCAACTAGCTGCCCCAGGTCCTTTTCCTCCACACAGCTTTCCAGCCATTCTGCCCCAAACCTATAGCGTGGCTTAGGGTTGTTGCGACCAAAGTGCAGAACCCAGCACTAGGTCTTGTTGAAACCCATGCAATTGGCCTCAGCCCATCTATCTAGCCTGTCCAGATCCCTCTGCAGAGCCTTCTTACCCTCAGGCAGATCAACACTTCCTCCCAACTTGGTGTCATCTGCAAATTTACTGAGTAATGAGGCTCCTGAGTAGCCTGTCCCTGAGCACTCTCGAGAACCACCAATGCACACAATCTATTTTTCCAAAGACAGGGACAATCCTGCTCAGCCCAAAACAGAAAACTGGCCAAATATGCATGTAGTTTAGAATTAAAGCAAAGCAGGAAAAGAGTTAAACAAAAATGCCAAAAAGGAATATCCATGAGTACATATGAACGCAAACTTGTTCAACACACTAATATCAGAAGGCAAAGCCTAAATTATTCTGCTTATTAATTTAAATTATTATCTTGCTCAGCTCTGTATTTCATTCATGAATAGCCTGATTCCTTTCCAAACAGAGATATATACTTAACATGAAGACATAGGGTTAATAGCCTTCTGCAGACTGGCAAGTTGCCCCCACCTGTTTCTTAGGTCAACTATAGCCAGTCTGAATTTGTTTACTTTGGCCAAAATACAGTTTCTTTTGGTTTCCAATGTGAAGAACTTCTCAGTTCCTCCTATAGTGTACTACTGTTACTAACTTTGAATTGCTCTGCTTTGACAAAATTGTTCTTCATGCTAACCTTACCAAAAAACTGGTAACATTGTAATGCATAGTTTCAAAGCACTTGCTGTTTTTAAATAGTGACGAAAATTGCTACTGAAGAGGTTTGAAAAATATGTTGCCATAAATATTTGAAATCACCGCAAACAGGATACCATCCAACAACACTAGGCTGCATAGAGTAAGTTAGTCTGGATGTATTGATTGATGGTCCGTCGGAACAGTCTGTTCTAAATTATCAGCTCACATTACAATCTCACAAAATCTATGAGCCAGGAGAGCCAGGACTGAGCTATCAGGCAAAGCAATGGAATAACTGCAATACTACAAGTACAATGATATTTATAAATACAAAGAAATCAAGGAGTTAAGTTGTACAAGACCCCTAGGCATACTGTCCTCTTCAGCACAGAATCACAGAATCATTGAACCATTAAGGTTGGAAAAGACCTCTAAGACCATCTAGTCCAACCGTCAGCCTAACACCACCATGCCCACTAAACCATGTCCCTAAGTGCCACATCTACACATTTCTTGAACACCTCCAGGGAAGGAGACTCCACCACCTCCCTGGGCAGCCTGTTCCAGTGCCTGACCACTCTCTCACAGAAGTTTTTCCTAACATCCAACCTGAACCACTGCTTGAGGCCATCACCTCTCGCCCTATCACTAGTTACCAGGGCATGCTACATCTTAGCCTACAGTCTTACAAACAGAAAAGTTTATTGAGTGCTATGAAACAAATATTTCACTTTTCAGTATATTATATCTTTTCTCTGAACATATTAAAAAAATACACATTTTTCTTAATGAGCAGCTTTTCAAAACAGAATCTAAGTACATCTGACAGCGTTAAGGGAAAATTCATTGAAAAGTATGAAATATCCATCCAGAGTGCTGCATAATTCCCTACACTTCCAAACAAGATATGTGCTTGAAATTCCTTCTGAACAATTTCTGGGTTTTGCCATTGTCATAACTTCCACAAACTGTGCAAGGCTCTGTGCTCGACTAGTAGAGATGTGAATAATCTTTTCTTGCTAATCAGCTCTACAAAGCGAGCATTCAGTGTTGAGAATGGGGTTACACTGAAATAAACAGCTTTTAAGCAGTTACCCTTACTCTGTCAAAGACCACAGGTGGTGCAATTGATATAGCCAACCAAGCCAAGTAAGAATAGAATACCATATTCAGTTTTTTGTAATGCTTAGATATGTTAAAAACAGCAGAAACTGGAAGTGAATGGAAAAGATATTGACTTTCTATGGTAATTGTGTTTGCACTTCCTTTTGACTTTTTGTGATGAAGTAGCCATAGAATGTTGCTTTTCTTTTCCTGAAGAGAAAGGAAATCACATAAGCTTATCAAAAACTGCAGCCAGTTAAAACCCTTCCCTTCCATTCATTTAAATCCCTTTTATTAAATGTAATTATGCAAACTATTACGAAGTCACTAATCGTTACTGTAATCGACATACAGGTAACATAACCTATCAAACATCCATATCCATACATACAAACAACGCACACAAACCTTGTTGTATCAACTACAGCCATTAAAGATCATTTAAAAATGATTCTTCTGTCCAAGGTCCAACACTGAATTGCATCATCTAGCATAACCATTGAGGAGTTTCAGTCCAGAACACATCACCTATTGGCTATCTGGAGTGGTAACACTGAAAATGACTAAAGCTTACCTGGAGTCCCAACTACTGTTAAACACTTGTCCAGCTAATTAGTCTGCTCAACAATCAGAGCAACACCTAGACAAGGAAAGGCGCAGCGTGGCAGGGAAATACGGATCCCAAGGAGTCACACAGCCACTGAGAATGCTGGGGAATAAACCTCACAAACAAAATCTCTTTATGCTCATTGAAAAGCAAGGATTCTGCTTCCCTTAACAGAGCACACATTTACAGAAAACTAACCCTTTTTTTCACTTTAGTGCAAGCAGTGGGGAGGAGACAAGATGGTACAGTAGAATCTAGGAGAATTAAACTCAGATTCGTGAGCTAACTGGCAGAAATATGCGTATATTCACAGAAGATACTCTGTAAACCATACTATATTCTACATAATAAACTGTCTGTCTTTTTTGTCCAGCTGCCTCAGGATCTAACAAGTCACCCCGGCTTTGGCCATGGGGCTTTGGAACGTTTACGTGAGTGCGAACATCTGCTTCTATTCCCATCAATGTCATATTCATCAGAACACAAAACTGCACCAGAAAAACAATGTCTGTCATGTAAAAATAAACTCTACTTCCAGAGCTACCCTCTGACAAACCAAATGTAGTAGATCTGTCATGTGTCCAGCTTCTACTCCAAAAAGAAATTTATTTCCTTAAATATATTTTTGTAACCTACTATTGTATCTAGCCTATATCCCTGCGGCATACCTTGGTTTGCCTTTATTGGCCAAACCTCAGCTTGAAGCACAAACATAACTAAGCCTTAAACCAAATCACAAAGCGACAAATCAAGTCAGACACTATTTAGCACCTCTTTACTATTAAATACTTTTTAATCTCTCAGCAACTTCTAACTAACTTTACTGGTCTCTTTAATACTGGTATGTTGAGAGTTCAGATGAGCACCCAGATTTATAAAGCAAATGAAACCTTGCAAGGAAGCATTAAGCTAATATAAAACAAACAAACAAACAAAAACATTTTATAAACCATTCAATAAAAAGTCAATTATATTCCTCAGCATAAAATACTGGACCAATGAGAACCTTGGAAAAGCTTATTTAGCTTTATTCTAGTTAACTAATCATGCTACTTCTAGAGCAAAACAGGAAACTTCCGTTATGCTTGCGCAGAGCACACTAAATACATACAGCTTCTCATTTTCTGGAAAGAATGAAAAAAATGAGGTATACATGGATACATCACAAAAGTAAAGGAAAAACGAGCATCTCTACCATGAACACTCAACATAATATCAGATATTCAGTTGCAAAGTTGGATGACATGTAATTATTTTAGAGCAAATTATCACCGTTGCTTTCACTTCCCTTCACAGAGAGCATTTTGGTAGGGAAAATAAATAAATAAATAAATAAATAAATAAATAAGATTCTCCCACACAAAGCTTTCTTCCTTGGAAGATTACACAATCACCAGCAAAGTATGACCCAGCAGCAGAAAAATCCCAACTGTTACTCTAGCCAGTAAAGTATCAATAGTTTCTAACAGAAACCTCATATTGTAGCTCATAATAAACTCCACCTGTAGACACAATTTTCAAAAATGTTTTAATGACTTAGTTAAGTTCTTCTACCAGTAGACTTATTTCTTTCCAGAAATGCTAAATACTAACAAGAACAAAAACTCTGGTATTGAAATTACACTCCAAGTGTTGTAATTAAATGTTTGAAGGAAAGGTTTAAGCCTTTCTTCATCATTTCCTGTGCTTGCCTTCTCCCTCTGACATTGCTGTGACTACTGGGGGACTTGAGTCCATCCACCTCACGTACGTGTACATACCTCACTCAGATGGACACACAATTGTTACTGCTCAGTGTTACTGATGTCTCAACACACTGTGCTACCATGGTTTAGTCCTGGAAGATTCAGAAGATCTGAAAGAATACAGCCAGACCTTTACACTCAGATGTGATCTGTGATGAAAGCGGACTAAAACAATATACTGTATTTACACAGCATAAAGCCAAGAAGAACAGGGGAATGAACTCACATGGGAATGACCTCTCAGCTACATCTATCTAGTCAGATAATGAACTTCTTAAATCTTCTGCTTTGCACTTAATAGCCTTGTAGACTTCTGAGAGAATACACAAACTGATCTACTTCTCACTACATTGATGGTAACTGGAGAATGAAGAGTCACAGAGGAGTAGGAGAACAAAAACACATTAAATAACCAATATGAAACTTGCCCTTGGTGAGATGCTCTTTAATTCCAATATAAACTGAAAAACCTAAATAACTCTAACATATAATAGATATGTCTCCCATGTAGGGATACCAGCAAAGCATTTCCCATGTGGACACACATCAGTAAAGTCCCTTCCACCTTAAAATCTCTTCATTCTCCTGCCAGCCACAGGCTGTAGCAGGTAAAACACCATTTCCCCCCACCATGATTACATCAGCAAGACGGGTCTCCTCCTCCCACTGCTCAGTTAAATCAGGCTTACACTTCACTTCCACAACTCTTATATTACTTACTGCCCATTGCGACAGCATAGTTTTGCCTCCGCCAAAGGGGTAGTGCATGTTATCAATTGACTTCAAAAGATGCACAAAATACTCAGGAAAAAGTTAGGTATGATATATGTTATGCTTCTACATATGTACTGTCCCTGAAGAAAACTGAATTCCTTTGACTTTTAATATAACTGTTTCCTCAATTGGGCATGTGGATAAAATGAACATTTCAGTCCAAATGGGTGAAAAGTGAGCTCTCTTGCCCACCCCTACCACACAAATACTAATGTACCATTCCATAGGAATACACGCACATCATAAATCATTACATGCTGTAACTCCAAAGAAATAAACTCTAATCCTTACCTCACTGTTTTTTTCATCTAAGAGAACACCCAGTTCCTATTAACTTCGTGTATTCCATGCAAACCGTTAAAAAGACTACAAATGGCATCAGCTTTCCATTCATAAAGGAAATCCAGTTTCTAGAACAGTGAGCTCAACTGACCGTGTTGAGACCTGGAAGCTAAACTCCTAACTTTTATGGGAACTTCAACATCTTGGGGTGCCTGTAGTTTAACAAGGTGCCGGTAAAACAGGATAGGGCTTGGACAGGGAAGTACTCAGTGCTGGGACCCCACGCTGTTGCAGGGCTGTGTCACTTCAGACAGCACAATCATTAGCATCCAGCTGTGCTCCAGGAGAAATTCTACCATCTTCTACCAAAATGAACCCAGCCTGCATACCCTAATACAACCTCATGATGAGAAGATCTAGCCTCTGGATGAAGAAGCAGCCATAGGAACAAGCACACCAATGACACGTGATAAACGGGATTGGGCTCCATCCTGGCCCCAGTCCAGAGTCAGCCCCCTTTCATAAAATCCACCACGACAGCTGCTCTCAACAGCAGTCCCAGCAGACAGGCCAAGAGAAAGCTCAGAAGGTGTTTCCTCAAACCAAGTCTAAGGCACAGTTAAAAAGAATGAGATTTCTCTGTAAAGGATTTAGATGTCTGAATTATCACTTGAACCTTGTTCACGAACATTAATGAGTATGAAAAACATGACATAGAACCAGATGTTTTACTCCAGTGCTCCTCCCTTTCTCCATATGATTTATTTGGATCATCTTGATCCAAATTCTGCAAAGATATTTATTATTGAACTCATTATTTGGATGCAACTTGAAATCTGCTGTTTAGGAACTGAGCACTTACTGCTTGAACACCAATATCTGTTATGCCTTGAACTGTAGGGTCCAAAATTAATGATACTACAAATTCTTTAAACTTGCTGAAATGACCTAAGAATTTGGCATACACAAACTTGGGGCTTAAGATGAAATAATGAAGTGTATTCCCTTAAGATTTTTTTTTTTTTTTTTTACAGTGGGTAAAATCTGATAGTTAAATGGAAACAAAGTAAAAGAACTGCACAGTCACCTTCTCAAATACACATGTTGAATATTAAAAAGAAAAAAAAATAGAAAACACATTGGATCATTTACTGTTTTTCATGGTTCTGCTGAGGATAAACATATGGAGAAAATAAGCTACTCTGTAGATCTTATTTCACTCCTGTGCCTGTGCTTTTATTCTCCCTGTCACAGCCAAGTTGAGAATTTCCTCTTTCATGATAATAAGCAGAAAGTTCACAGATCTCAAAGCAGCAAAGCAGGAAGTTTGCAGTATGAAGGATTTCCCCTCTTCAATGGGACAGGGGAAGAGAGAAAAGTACGTGGGGGCTACTGTGAACGATCTGCAAAACTAAGCAGGCGAGCTGAACACACTCATCTCAGCGGGGTCCCGGGGTGATGCTGACACCTTGTGCAAAGGAAACACTGCACGCATCTGTTACGTAACCGCTGTTCCGCTGGCTTTTCAGAGAGCGAAAACTTCTGCCTCTCCCGTCAGGGGAGTACCTGGCACAAGGACTCTCACCGACGCCCGCAGTCGGACGCCGAGGGAAGCGAGGGCCGCTGCAGCCCCGCTCTGCCCGGGGCGCGCTGCCTCCCGGCTGAGCCCGCACCACCAGGCAGGCGCGGAGCCACACGTGGCTCTCCTGCCGGGCAGCTGCCGCACACCAGC
>VXAV01010739.1:231982-254940 GCA_013399715.1 Alectura lathami
GCAGCCCCGCGCCCTTGCCGGCTGCCGGCGGTGCGCTGCGGGCGAGGACAACAAAAGAGCCGGCCGAGGTACGCGGCCGGGCCCGGCCCCGGCGGGTTCCCAGCCGCAGAGCAGCCTCAGCCCCGTCTCGTCCGGCTCCAGAAGCCGCCCGAGGTCCGGAGGCGAGGAGCCTGCCCGGTGAGTGCTCCCTTCCCGTCAGGAAGGGGACACAGCCTGGAGGAAACGAGCGGTCACTGGTTCCCAGCTCGCCCTGTTCGCTGAGAGGCTGGAAAGGCTCCGCCGCAGCACAGACTTGGACATTAATCAAAAGCTTTGTATCCATGTGACTCCAACCCCTTCCCCCCCTGCGCTAAATCTCAGGAAAAAGGAAAGGAAACAACTTCAGGGAAGATTGCGTGCCAGCAGCTGCCTGTTTCGCACACAAGCTGCAAGCTCCAGTTTGAGGCTAACTGGAGATCTCCAACAACAGAGCACAAGAATTATAGAAATGTCCCGGCAAGCTGTCTGGCCAGGGAACCAGCAGTTGTTTTTATTTTGTTCTGATCATTAACAAAAAAAAAAAAAAAAAAAAAAAAAAAGCCATTTCAGCTTCCCCTTCCACACCTTACCACAAGATGAATATTACAAATACACTGATGCACAACTGTGTACTGCAAATACAGGCTGTGCTCTTCTTCTGAACAAATACAGAGGTGAGCACATTTATATGCTAAGCAGGTACAAACAGTATATTCTACAATAGGCTCAGAAAAGTTCCTCTGAGGTCCTTTTTTGTTGTTGTTTATTAGTTCTGTAAAATCTTCATTTTACACAGTTTTTCTGTCTGCGTTGGAAGTTCAGATTTTCGTGATATATTAAAAGAGGAAAATAAATTCAGTAACTTTTTCAATAAGCTAATAACAACTATATGGACACCCCATACAAGAGGAAATGCTTTCTTGAAAACTGAAATGCCAGGATGCTATTATGTGAATTTTGAGACCACTGATGAAAGCTGAATGTTTCTCTGGCTAGCTCTTCGGTCTCTGACTGGAAGGAAAACCCAGATACTCAAGTTCAAGATTCCATATCCAAGCACCTTTCTAAACCTTCAACATCCTGAAAGGAAGGAAGGAAGGAAATAGAAACCAGGGTGAAAAACTTTTCTACAGCCACAGTGCCAACTGAGTAAGGGACAGAGTAAGGCAAGGCATTTGTGTTCTGATAATGAGAAATGACCCAGCTGTCTGCCTCAGACTTCTGTTGCAAAACAGCAAATGCAGTACTAACAAGATGTTCCTCTGCAAGCTGAAATGAAAGTGCCTGTTTCTTCCAGTGTGTACAAATTCCTGCATTTCATCCCCTTTTTCGAACATGTAACAGCACCCTCCCGTGATACCTAGGCAAAAGCACTAGGTGCCGTGCCTGCCACATGTATCATGCTCAATCATCACATACATAGAGACTAGCCTGTGAGCTTGCCTGCTTGCCTCGGTGGGATGTAAGTCTGGGAAGTGCCTACCAAATTTGGTTCAAATGGACTGATGGGACAGAAAAGCCAACATAGTCCAATCATTGAAGCATTTTTCCTTAGGAAACCTGTCTGAAATAGATAGCCTGTCTGGTGGTTGACTAGAAACTGTCTCACTTTCTCAGATGGGCTCCACCACTGAGGCACAGAACTGAAGTCCAGGAAGTATCAGGGAACCTAACTAATAGATATCATTACGTGTATTAAATACAGAAGTATGTCAAAGACACAGGGAAAGACGCAAGTCTGGAGAAACTGCAAAACAGATTTATCCCATTGGTCAGTGCTTCACTGCAGTCTCTTTGGAATGCAGCAAGACGCATTTTGGTACAAAGGTACTTGAGGCCCAAGTTTTAATTCTATTTAAGGCATCCTGCTGAAAAAAAAAATATATATATATATGGCATCACACAACTTTCAGCCTGTTCACAAAATCACATAATTGTTGACAATCGGACCTCTCAAGTCCATCTAGACCAGCCCCATGCTCAGGCAGGGTCACCTACAGCAGGCTGCCCAGGACAGCAGGACAGGTTGTCCAGCCTGGTCTTGAGCATCTCCACAGACAGAAACTCCTCTCTCTGGGCAACTTGTGTCAGTGTGTGACCAGCACTCCACAGTGCTCTCTTGCACTCAGAGAGAATTCAATGTTTTTTAATTTGTGCTCACTGCCTCTTGTCCTGTCAGCAAGCACACATGAAGACGGTCTGGCTCGTTCTTCTTCATGCCCTCCCATAAATATTTCTAAACATTGATACAACTGCTCATAAGCTCTGCTCCAGGCTGAACAGAACCAGCACTCTCACCCTCTCCTCACATGTAAGATGCTCCAGTCCCTTTGTTGTCTTTGTGGTCATATCAGATAACTTGGAACAAGCTTCCAGGTGATATTAAAAGCCTTATGCAA
The DNA here is from genome assembly GCA_013399715.1 of Alectura lathami. NCBI lineage: Eukaryota > Metazoa > Chordata > Aves > Galliformes > Megapodiidae > Alectura > Alectura lathami. Next base: position 234,400 of record VXAV01010739.1, read on the forward strand.
GAGAGATTGTAGTAATTAAACCTCAGTGGTCTGCCGAGACTCTTGTGTACTCTATGGGAAAACTATGTGGATTTGTTCCTGTTTTGCTGACTGAACAATGGCTATCAGTGCAAGAGAGTTCCAAGAGCTCAGGTGAATGAAATCAAACATTCTGCTGGGTATGCTATCATACACGGCACTGCAAAGGATTCTTCAGTCCAGCTGGAAACTTGAAATTTTCTTCAAGAAAGCTGAAATAAGGTTCAGAAGCTGTATCAATAGATGGGATTGCTTACTTTGCAGGCTTCTCACAAACACTGAGGAATTTTCTCTCTCCAAGCTTAGTGTTCCTGAAGGACAGAACAGGGGCACTCTAACACAAGCAAGCCATTTCTACCCTCTTTGTAGAAGACGTTACTGGGGGTTATTTTTCTGTAGGTAATCTTGAAAATGTAGCAATTTCTCCCCATCTAACCTAGCCTAAACTGTGCATGCAATGCAGAAATTGCTGTCAGAGCTAAACTAGCCATTTTCCCCTAGCACTACCAGTATTCACCGGAATTAAAAATACACACAAATGCTTAAGAGACCCATTCAAGAAACGTGATGAACAAGCAACATTTAAAAAGTTAATCTGAATAAAACCAGTTTGTTTACAGGTGGCTCTAGTACTGTACTAAACAATGAAAAGGTTATTATCTGGGAGACTGGCTGTAAACTGTTATGAACTCCGCTCAACACACTGCTGTCTGCTTATTCACCACAGAGTTTACACTGAACCATCTTTGTGGCCACAGGTTTTAAAACAAAGTCATTATTTGTACATCTTGGACCAAAATAATCAGTGTAGTAATCTTCCTTTATGGCATTTTTTAAGGAAGATGGAGGTACTTTAATCACAAAGGCATTTAAATGACCCCAAGCACCATAAGTTTGCTTACAGTGAGCTCATGTAATCAAAAGATTTCTTCAAGTACCCTGACTACCAGCTAGTCCCCTCCTCCCTGCCCCCCAAAAACAAANTACCCCAGACTGCTACAATATCACTATCCAAGCGTGAATACACTGACATCACCACACAGATTTTTCACAAACCACTGGTAATGGTGCATATTTGCATCCAGCACTGGGGACACAGCAAACGTCTGTACCAAACACATACTTAACATTCAGCTTTCCTGAGCATGTAAAGAGCTGCTGCATAATGCAAATCTGATTTATGCAAAAATAAACCTAAATAAACCTATATATTTAGATTATAACTTAAGGTAATTCACTTGAAGGAATGACTTTGTATACTAGAATCTATTGTACCTTTAAGAAATACTGCAGCAAGAAGCTGTGTTAAGTCTTAAAATAGCAAATGATCACTACAGATGTTTTTTCTTCATAAGAACATGTAGCCTAACTGCAAGACAGGAGTGATGTTAGCTCACACACCTTTGAATTTAAATTAGTATTAAAAAAAGAACATGAAATTACACAAGTTCACCTCGGTAAACTCTATTAGTTTAGGAAGAAACTGACCTTACATGAAGCCACTAAAAATGTTCTCCACTAGATTCAACACCAGCTTAGTGTACCTTGATGAAAGCTATTTAAACAAAAACCTCATCATGTGTCGTATCTACACAGGAGGACGAATGGACAGCTGGGCACAATTACTCCACCTCAGTTTCAAGAGGACATCTGACTACAGCTTCTTCGCACTAGACATTTAACAACCTCTTTCAAAGCTGATATGAAATGGAAAGAAGATTAAGTTAAAATAAGCTGAGTATGGTTTACTCAAGTAATCTCAATAAAACCTACACATCAGTGAGAAATAAAACAAACTTAAGAGTACAGAAGGTCTTTCATGTTGCTAGCCAGATTTATATCATTCTAGATTCTTCATGGGAAAGAAACCATAACCAATCAATTATAAAGCACCTTTTTGATCTGCTCTGTTTCATGGGAGCTCTGCAGAACAACCAAACAGGCTGAGGAACAAGGCATTGTGAGGAAATCGACAGGAAAAGAACTCAGTAGCTTCTTGGACTTTTCGAAAATGGACAGTAAAGCAAAACTTGATATGAAGAAAAATGTAATGAGTTTCCATTTGATTTACTTTAGGGTATAAATTAAAAAAAAAAAAATCTCATAATAAAGGCTAATTAAGAACTTTCAGGAGAAGAAATGTTAGCTGTTTTTCAGTCACAGCAAAGCATCACAAAAGACATTTTAAACTGCCTCCTCCTTGGATTGCTCATGGTAGAAATACAGCCTTGAACTATTGCTTACAGACGTAGTGCTTAAAAACTTCCCACCAGAAATCTTTAAGTGGGAGTGGAGCCGATGGTATAGTGAATTCTCCAAAGACAATAGCACGTTTATTCATAGTTAACCAGAGGACAGTAACCAATAAGTTTCCAGCATTAGGGTTGTACCATTGTATAAACATGCCAAGCCATTCTGCAACATTTAGAAGGTGGAAAGAACATTAGATTCATCAGCTGGTACGAGCTACAAGGTACATGCATCTATATCTGACTTTCACAAGCTTCCTTTGACCTGTACATGACTTTAGACCCAGCTGAAGGCCTTCTTTTACTCAGCTTAAAATACTCTTGTATAAAGACACAATCAAGACATAGCTTCCATCTAATTCTATTTATCTGAGTGAGGAGACTTGGTCACGTGCAAAATAATCACAGAATCATGGAATGGCCTGGGTTGAAAAGGACCTTTAAGATCATCTAGTTCCAATCCCTCTGCTGTGGGCCGGTTGCCACCCACTGGATCAGGCTGCCCGTGGCCACATCCAGACTGGCCTTGAACACCTCCAGGGATGGGGCATCCACAGCTTCTCTGGGCAACACGTTCCAGTGCCTCACCACGCTCTGAGAGAAAAAAAAAATAAAAAAAATAAAAAAAATCTTCTAATATCCCACCTGAATCTCCCATCTTTTAGCTTCAAACCATTCCCACTTGTCCTGTCACTGTCAGAACATGTAAAAAGTCGCTCCCCCTCCTGTTTATAAGCTCTCTTCAAGTACTGGAAGACTCACTATGTTTTTCAGGAACTAATATATTGAACATTTTATTCAACAAAATCTTTGTTTCACTGTCCAAAAAGCTGGATTTTCCTCATTGTTTTAAAATTCTTATCCCCAAACAATTACTTAGAAGATTTTTTTCAGCTTTTTCTGATGTATAAAATTGATTACTCATCTCTCTAGTGCTCAGTGTAAGGCACTGTCAATATTGGCTGAAAATCTTAATACTAGACTAAGAAAGGCTGCTGTTTAGGATAAAATTTTTGTATCTTGCTTTTATTGCTGGGTGAAGTGATACCCATGTCAGAATACTGAAGACTCAAACATTGATCAATTGAAAGCCCAAGACAAAAAAAAATAAATTCCCACTTTGTCAGAAATTATTTTTTCTGCAAGCAAATGTGTGTTTCAGGTGGGGGGTGGGAGGCCATCGAGAGGTAACATAAAGCAGATGTTGAGAAGCAAGCTATACATGCATGCAAGCAGAATGCAAGTCACAATGGTAACACCAGCACAAACAAACAGCATTTCACAAGTTCTAAGATTTCCATTTTGCTTTAAGTCACTGATACTTGCACCGTATCCCTTTGCCTCTGCCAAAGCAAGAGTAAATACATACTGTTCAAGTTATGATGTGCTATAAGGCACATGGCAGCAAAGATGCTTTTTTCGCCTAGTTTCTTTTGCCATGCAACAACTTGCACAGATAATAAAAAACAGCTGAGATGTTGAGTTCAGTAGTTAAAGTTGAAAGAACAGAACAAACTGCCATTCTACACCAGAGATTTAAAGCTGATGATACCCAAAGCAGATATTTTGCTTTTCCAACCCCCCAGAGAGTACAAGCATGGAGCAAGGAGTATTTTGAAAGCAATCCAAATTAGAGGTTCAAGCAAAACATATCAATCAAGAAAAGATAAACTGTAAATTACACTGAAAAATTAATTATTATTTTATTATGATTGGCTCATTTTCTTTATTAAGGAGCTGAAAGAATGATAACTACCACAGAGCAACCTAAATATGTTCTTCCTTTGGCAGGATTGTTACTATCATAAGATGAAGATTCTGCAAAAGTGAATCCTTTAAACATCTTTTTTTTTTTTAATTAGAATTTATTACCAGAAAAACAGAGTAAGACTGGGTATACCCAGAAAGTCTAAGTACAGCCAATTACTACCAAATTTATATGAAGAAATGAAACAGTTCTGTTTGTGAAAGCAGGATTTTCAAAAAATCTGAACAGTAAGTTTACCAAACTCATCATTTTATAGCAAGTTATCTTACAGACAAACTGATTTGTATGTTCTGATATTCTCTGTCCATGTGTCCAAACAAGGAACAAGCAAAGGTTCTGCAGCTGAAGCCATGTGCTATAACCATGAAACAACATGACACAAGGTTAGATCGCTGGCTGACATAAATCACCATAACTCCATTAATTTCACTGACCATTAAAGACTCAAATGAAATATGGTCGAGCAGTCTGACCCTACTTGAACTGTTACCCATTTATTTTAGCTATGTCAGTGCAAAAAGAACATTTTACCAGGGAGTTGCAGTAGTTATCTGGAGGGAGAAATGTTGCTATTTTACAGCATGTTTCTAATATATATTGCTCTTCTTGGAGAATATAGGAAAAGGGCAGAAAACATTAACAACAAAACAGAAAATCAGTACCAAAAAAATTCTATGAGCAACAGTTCTTCAGAAATATACTTAGTGCTTTTAACTATAAAGGGATTACACATCAAATGTTTGTAGAGTACTTTAAATAAAACACAATAATTTGCTCTGAATTACTCACTTTTTAACCTTCCCTTTTACTCCTACCTATCATAGTAACTTACATGAATTTATCGATATATTCACATCATTTGCTTCCAACAGGCCATCACATTTCAACTTTACCAGTAGAAGTGCAATAAAATATTTCTTTCATTGATTGAACAAGGATGTACCATTTTTGGGCTTACTTTTTTTTTTTTTTAAAGGACAAACCTCTTCATCCAACAACATTGCCTTCCAGGATTTTGCTTCTGTAACACAAACATTTTGATATACCACTTTAAAGCATTACTACTTGCTTAGAAAAATGAATATTTCAGCTGGAAATACAAAACCAGTTTTTATACACTAGAAGGTTAAATGATCCAGTACAATGCTTACTTCTACCTCAGTTTAACCTAAACACATAGATCTTGCAGTGCACAACTCTGAGAAGATTCTGGCTCCATCTTTCTACACCTTCCCACATAGGAGAGCTCCCCCTTAGCGTTCTGTCCTAAAGGATGAGCAAACCCATTTGGTTCTCTCAGCCTCTGCTTAGACGTCATGTTCTCCAACCTTATAAGCTTCCTGCTGGCCCTCTGGTCGACTCATTCCAATATGTCAATGTCTCTGCCCAAACAGTCCAAAACAGCACAGTGCTCCAGCAGCAGTCCCTGAAGTGCCAGACACAGAAGAAGAATCACTTCCCTCAACCTGCCGGCTGCACTCTTGTTCCTATACTCAGCCCAGTATGACACCCATCACTGAATAACTTGTCCTTATGAAGGGAATGCAGGACTTGCAGACTTGGCTGATTTTAAAACACTGCTGTTCTGCCAAGAAGCAATGCAACCTGAAACAGAGCCAAGTGGTGCCTCGGAACTGGTCTCTTCTGGGTTATTAGCTAAGGTTAGCATAATTCTATGGCTAACAAAAGTGCTAAAGGTCAGCAGCAGTATATACTGCTCAGAGACCAAGGTCACTAGCTGCAGGGTATAAAACTGACTGCCAGTGACAGCACACTATTTGTGACTGTTGAAAAATCAGTAATTTGATTAAAAGTTATGTTTGAAACAAAAATCATTCATTGGCATCCATAAGGACTATGAAGCAGTAAGTGTGGTAAGGCAACCATGGGAATGGATGACTGGGAATTTCCTGTGGAAGTAGTTTGTTGTTGTTTTTTTTCCACAGTAAGAATTTCCACTCAGCCACTCTGACATTGTTTGGAATCTAGAAACTTTCCTGTACAGGTGCTCCTTGAATGCTGGAAGGAACTGCAGAAATGTTTATGTCTAAATAGCACACAAACACATTCTGTCAACAACATGAAATAACAATTAAGAAAAAAAAAATCAGTACACTGATGAAGACGCTTGGATTGCTGACCAGGAAACAGTAAACTAAGAACTGAATCTGGAGTTTATCACTAGTTTATCATGTAAAAACCACTAAGTCATTCCACTGCACACACCCCTGGTTTGCTACAAGTTAGTAGCTCCATTTGCACATTTATCCTCAAATTACATTGGTTTTTGTTTAGCAGCTGTTACGTTTTCATAGGTCTTCATAACTCACACTTCCTTGCTCACATACTGTCAGAAATATCTGGGGGTATTTCCACAAACTACCTGTCACTGAAATCAGACACAGATTTGCTACTGTTGTAAACTGAAGTAACACTGAAGGACAGCACTCTAACAGGAATTTCACCAGAGGGGACTAAACGGTCACATCCATGATAATCAGTGGAAGCTATATCCGTTAGGCTTTTCCTTCTCAGACAATACAATTTGTTCTGTCAAAGTAATAATGTTGTCTCAATATTTTATCTTTTCCATTATTTTTTCCAATGACTGCAATACATATTACTTTAAGAGAGGTTTACACACAACAGTAGCACAGCTGTGAGATCCGCTCTCCCACTGCCAAGGTGCAGCTTCAAAATCTAATGCTTGCACTCCTTTTAGTAGAAAACACACTTTTTATTGTGTCATTTGTTAACACAGGAACTTTATCTGTTATTATTATAACAGATAAATAGATAGGAGACTGTTTAGCCTAGACTGGAACTGTTTATCCTGGAAAAGAGAAGGCTCAGGACGGATCTTATCAATGTATGCAAATATCAGAAAGGAGGGAGCATGAAGATGGAGCCAGGCTCTGTTCAGTGCCCAGTGCCGGGACAACAGGCATTGGCCACAAACTGGAGCACAGTTCAGGTTACCCCTGAACATCAGGAATCACTTCTGTGCTGTGTGGGTGACAAAGCACTGGCACAGGCTGCCCAGAGGCTGGAGGAATCTCCACCCCTGGAGATATTCAAAAGCCGCCTGGACGTGGTCGTGGGCAATCAGCTCCAGGTGGCTGAGCAGGGGGGCTGGACCAGACGGTCACCAGAAGTCCCTCCCAACATCAGTCATTCTGTCATTCTGTGAGTCTATATCCAGGTTTGAACTGACTTAGCAGATTGCCTTCTCAGAGACACTCTTTCAAGCTTAGGCATGTTTCTTTTTTGTGACATTGCCCAAAGTATTTATATATCAGCAGCAGCTTACCCTGCTGATTTTGCTCTCCCCTGCTGTTGAAGATTATCAACTTTACAGCATAGCTGGCAGAAAGAAGTGTAGGTAGGTTCATCTTCCCTTCACTAAAATTCATCATCAGGTCCACTGGTCTCCAAACTGAGTGCACAAGAAAATCCACTGGGTTGCAGAAAGAAAACAATTTTGAAAAATTAATAACATTATTGTTAAAATTATTCTATTTTGTTTTCATCTCATCCTTTTCAAATTTCTGGTTCTGGGTTTATTTCATAATGTATGTATTACTAGTACAGTAGTACATGTATATAATTTATAAATAATTATACTGGGAGTGCGGTCTCAGAATTTTTTACTGGTAGAGGTGTATGATCAAAACAGTTTAGGGACCACTTCTCCAATCTATTAGAAGCCCAGTCACTCATCCCCTTCTCTGAATCAAATTTGAACATAAATTACCATTCAACAGCTTTTCAGTAAGACAGTAACTTCTTAGTACAAAACCAGACAGCTAACAAGGAACATCACAAACCACAAGTGTGAAATGCTCTGGAATTCAACTGGCAGCCTTGTCATTCATGCGTGCAATAGTTTTTTCACTACCACACATCTGGAGATGTATTTTAGTTTTCAATAATCAAAGTAAAGATCAAATCTATAGATACGCCCTTGTGATCACCTAGAAGATTGCTTACTACCCAATCTCACAATGAATTCAATGACTGAATCTCCTTTTAAGGCTTGCCCAAAAGCAAATAAGAGTGAAGATGCAGAGACAGAAAAAGACTCTGCACTCCATGGAAAAAGACTCTGCACTCCATATAAGTTACGTGGTCTGTGCTGTAGAACCTAGTAAGACCCCACACTTCTTGAAGGTACTGTGCAGTGTGTTATGGCTGGAGAACAGGACCTTCAGAGCATACAGAAAAAATAACTAGTTGACAGAACATAAAGATAGGGAAATATATCCAAAGCCTTGGACTATTGTTAAGGATTCATGCAACTACCCTATTTGCAAGATGCCTGTAGTGAAACTGTACTAGCTGCAGCTCTGGAGAAAGTTACAGTTCAGCTCCTACAGCTTTCGGCATGATATCCTGCAGCTGTCAGTACAAAAAAAACCTCAAGGTAGCCCATAAAAGAACATCTTATAGCCTGTAACAACTGTAAGAAGAGAAATCACAGGGCTTGAGTGATTGCTGTCCATATACCAGAAAAGCATCCTGCTGTGTAGCAGGATTCTTTGGTTAATAGCTCCAGTTTTATTTTGTGTAACTGTAAGACATCAGTTGCAATTTCCACATTTAGGATTAGACAGACAGATATGCAATGAGAGACAGTGTTTCTGTTGTGCTGCTCATGGAATGGCCAGTAATCAGGAGAGCGATTTGCACAGGAACTCCTGCTCTCTCCACTACTCTGCTGCAGTAACTGCAGCAATTCAAGGCATTGCTCCCACGCAGGGATGTGTTAGGAAGTAAACAAGACCGTGTTCCTTCCCATCAAACAGCACATACAGATCTAACACAAGATTTCATTAGCCCCAGTCCCACAGATATTAATATATCTGCCAATGTAATTATTTTAACATTCCTGGGAGAATGCAAGTTTCAAAATAAAAACCTGTATCAGAAGAACAATTACTCCATTTAACAGAAGATCCTGCTTAAGAAAAATGAATCTGGACAGTTCATACAAAATAGTTCATCTTGAGAATATCTGGGATAATTAAACAGCTTAGATGAGTTGACTGTGCATGATGTCATTTCTAAGCTGGACATACTGATGTAGTACTGTTCAAGCTAAAAGCAACCACATCAATATCCATCAAGTGTTTTGAGTGTTTTCCTCAAGTCTTTCAATGTTAGCCATCTTTCTCAATACCCAAATTAAATGTTGGTGTTAACTGGTAATAAATTCCCCAGCTGGAGTCTTGCCCATCCTATCCCCAACCCAACAGATGCAAAGCTCATTTTAAGTTTGAATAGCAAGGCTGGGACCTCTCGCTCCTCAGGCAGCTCAACCCAAACCCCATCCCATGGCTGCTGCCTTCTACCAGCACAGCCCCATGCCAAAAAGACTCCCCGCTCCCCCTGAATCCCCAAAACTGCCAGCAACATCCCCAACTCCCAACATGAAGACACAGGGCATTCCTAAAACCCAAACACCTGTCTCTCAGATCCTGAAGCCCTCACCTGGACACCACAGGTCACATGCCCCCTCCCACCAACAGTTTCTCCTTCCCTCACTACTAGGAAATCCCAGTGCTCCTCCTTCTGCGTGACATGGTGTGATCTGTACAAACGCATTATGATGACCCTGCTTTGGCATTTAAATCTTCAAAAATTTACAGACAGCAACTTCAGGCTAAGATTACTAAAACAGACACATTTTCTGTCAAGTACAGGACCACACAGAATTCACTTTGTCAGGGCCCTCAGATCACTTACCAGCCTTACCCTGCCTCCATAGAGTTCCCCTATCCCTCCAGGGCCCAGCACCTCATTTCAGCTCCCAGAGTCATCAGCTGGGCCCAATCCCAGGTCCACATCCCATCCTGACCTTGGCCCATGCCCACAGCCCTGGCTGTGCCTGATCCCAGCTCCCTTCGTCAGGCTTGATACTGACCACCACCAGCAGATTGATGTCCCAGCCCCAGCCCCAGCCCCAGCCTGTCCCTGTCACCACCCTGCCCACCAGTCAGTAGACTTGACCATGACCCTGATCCACAGACGACTCACCAGGAGCCTTGGCTGAACCCAGCCACAATCTCTAGTCCTTCTCCCTCACCTGGGTACTGTGGGACGGGCCCCAGCTGGTGACGCTCCTGCTCCACTGGCCATGTCACCTCCCTGATGGTACCCCTGGCTCCACATCCCTTGGAGAGCAGCCACACTGCTCCCCGCAACACCTCAGGGCCTGGAAGTCCAGAAGAAAATTTCTTTTTCCCTGCCCATGGCTCTCAGGTCCTCCATACACATGCATCTTGTAACAGGCTCTCTCTCCATCATCTGCTGCATTTTTGTTGCTGTACTATCAAAACATTACTGATGCTGACACTGCAATGTGTTTTTCACGTGCAGATGCAAATTTTCTTGAAAAGTAATCACTTCTATATTTTTATTCTCCCCTAAGTAATCTGTGTATGTTTAACAGCATTAGTCCAGATCACAGCAGTGAAACTAGAAAAAGCTTAGAAGATTAAAGTGTTGAACAACATGGGAAAGACTGCTCAAGTTGAAAGGCTCAACTTTCAAAAGTTGCCTTTCAAAAGTTTCACAGCAAAAGTTGTGAAGCTTTTTTGCTTCACAAGTGGGGATGTTTTCTTTCTTGATCACCTTTCTCCCAGCCTAATTCAACCTGAAAACCCAACTTTGTTGATAACCATCTTTCAGCTTCCAACAAACAGGAGTTTTTCTTCATTATCAGTTTCACCTGCCACATGTACGTCTGCTAACAATGGTAACATTAAACAATTTCCCACTCTAAAAATGCAATCATACCTTGTATTTACAAACAGAAAGGCAAATGTGTTATTTTCCAGATTAAGATATTCCCCCTATGCACTGCAGGCTCTGTATAACTACAGTCACGCTGTGTAATACTGTCATTCTTATACACAGAAAATGGGAGAAAACAGGAGTGTCACTTAATACCAACAGACATTCTCCTCCAAATCTCTCTTTTTTTTTTAATTTTTTAATTTAAAACACTTAATCAGAAAAGATAGAAATAAATCATACTAAAGAAAGAAACAACGAACTTCTAAATCAATCCATGTACAAAATACCTAACCAAAATTCCTTGAAGTCAGTAGGGACCCAGCCACACAACCCTTTTTTCCAAGCACAGTGAAGTCAACAAGAATGCTTTATGCTAGATTTATATAATTCATCTACTAATCACCATATGTGCAAGCACTTTCCCAAATACTTTAAGTATTAAATATATCCTTGAATGTTTAGTTATCATCGCTGGAATAAAATTCTAATCATTTCTCTGAGTGTTTAGAGTCATGGCCTTAAGGACAGAAGAAATTACATTATCACTGTCATTGGAGCATGACTGTAGAGTACTTATTAAGATCAATAACAGATTTCTTATAAGATATTAACAAGATTTTGTAAAGTATTTTATTTCATTTTATTTTTTCAGTTATCTTAGAGTTCCAGAGATTTCACTATGTATTTTACCTGTGTAGCCTGCATTTATATATCCTGAGGATATTTCTAGGTGAGAAGTAGAGTACAAGTCAAACACTGGGCTGTGTTAAGTACTTAAAAGCTATACAATTTTGTCTATACTGTAATGTTACAGAACTGTAGTCTATATTATCAAAGAGTTATGCTGGATACACTCACTTTCATTTCTGCTGAGCTTTTAGTTTGGTTTGGATTTGGGGTTTGTGTGGTGGGCAATATACTTTCTTTCCCTGAATCAGAGAATCACAGAAATATTGGTTGGAAGTGACCTCTGGAGGTCATCTGGTCCAACCCTCCTGCTCAAGCAGGGCCACTTAGAGAAGATTACCCAAGACAACGTCCATACAGCTTCTGAATATCTCCAGGGATGGAGACTCTATAACCTCTCTGGCATCCTGTGCCAGTGCTCCGTCACCCTCATGGTAAAGGTGTTTTCTTATGGTGGATAGTGTAAGAATTATTTTTTCTAGCTGAGTACCATTCAATCACTATGTGGCTTGTTTTTGTTTTCTATTTACCAGGCAACTGGCAAACAGCACTTCTGATAATAAAATTAATGCTTATTGAAAGATTGTGTGCAAAAAATGTCTAGAAGAAAGCAGGAGCTCAGAGATTCTAATGTGACACCAGAGAGTGAGAAAAGAATCGCTCTGAAGCAGAAACAGTTGTCATGATCACCATCACAGTTCACAAAACTAAAAATATACAAGAACTATGAAAAATGTTCACAAGGAACATGTGAGTAAATCACAGAAGAAGTTGAGTCATTTTGTGGAACACAACTGAAAGAACAAGAGCTCATTGATATGCCACTGGAAAATATGTCGTAAATGTAGATGATCCACTGCCAACATTGTAATATTGTCGTAGCAACTGCAATTAGGACAGAATAACAGTCAAGGACATATGAAATATCGAAAACAAGTGGAGTGGTGATGGTGCTTCTCTCTGGTCATCAGCTATGTATCAGATGCTGCTCGATCACACCTTTCATAGCTTCCAGACTGATTTACACTATGTAGGAATTTGACACACAACATTTTAGATATCAATCATCAAAGCTCTTCAAAATGTATTTTAACATTATTTGATTTCCCAGTAGAGGAACAGACATATCTAGTGTATTTATAGACACTCCAGGGCTGTCTGGTCTGGGAAATGAACCATCTATTTAAAAAAATGTATTTGTTTTGGTTATGTTTCCAAACTGATGACTAAATCACTTGAAATATCTAAATAACAAATAAGCATTTTTTTTGTCATTTTCTCACCAAAAAACCCTCTCCGATATGTGTATGAACAAAAATTGTTACCATCTACAGCTGAAGATCAAGTAAAAATAGACATGCAGATACACAATCAAAGCTGCCCAAACATCATTTACCATATTCGTCCATATTTACTACAGAACATGAATTGTTGTCTGTAATCTTGAATTAAGTCTCTAAGTCCAAACTCTTTATTACAGATAACAGTCATATTTTCAACATAAATGCAGACTAAAGGTCTGATCTCACATCCTCTTATTTATTTTGTCTTTTTCAATAGATCAGCTATTAAGCTTATTAAGAATGGAAATGCACGAGCCACAGTGTTGTCAGCTTTTAGAAGTGCACTGGGTCTGGCTGGGATGGCGTCAATTTCCATCAAAGCAACGCACGTGGTGCTGTGTTTTAGGCTGGTGACCAGGCAGCACTGATTACATACCATTGGTTTAGCTGTTGCTGATCATTTGCAGAGCATCAAGACTTTCTCCGTTTCTCACTCTTGCCTTCAGTGAGCAGGCTGGGGGGGGGGGCAAGAGGTTGGAAGTGAACACAGCCAGGACAGCTGACCCAAACTGAGCAAAGAGATAGTCCATACGGTATGATCTCATGTTCAGCAACTAAACGGAGAGAAGAGTTTTCCAAAATATACATTGCTCAGGACCTGATTGGGCAATCTGCAAGTGCTGAGTGATTGCTTTTGCATCCTGTACGATTTATGACTTCAGTACTTCTTTCAATCCAGTATCTCTTGCCTCAAGTGAAATGGGTTCAAATTAACATCAAACTGTCACAAAACACAAAAATAAGAGCCAGAGTTTAATTTGTCATGCAATTTTCAAACACTATTCACTTCCAGAGCCAGCAACAGAAGCCTGCACACCTGATCGCCAGAAAGGCACACAGAGATGAATGCAGAGCTGGGAAGACAGCCCCATCCAGGAGATAAAAACCACCGTTTCACACACAGCTGCTGTAGGAAGGATTTCTGTTATAAATCTGAAGGAAAGGGTCTTGANTAAAAGGGTCACTGAGGCCCCAGAGTGTAATTCTTCGTTTACATTACTCTTTACTTAGAAGTGAATAGAGTTAATAATTTCACTGCTGGAATTAAGGTTTTCCATTTGGAGCTAGAGATGCTATTCCTTTCACCACAGCTTTCAGCTCCATGTGCCTAAATAAAGAACATTGTTTACTTTTTCCAGCTTTATCAGCTAGTCTAATTCTCTTTCTCTTCAAACATTGTTTCATTAAAACCCTCACAGACATGGATGCAACAGTCATTATGCGTGTGGCATCAGGAGGCTGTGGCCTTGCCCCGCTCGCACCATTACTTCTATCTCCACAAATACAGGATCCGCTTTGGTTTACTCTGGTTATTATTCTGCACTTTTGTCTTGCTGTGTGTCTCTTCCACATGCAGAAAGCATTACAAAAACAACACTGCCACCTCAATACATTCATCCCCAGATACTAGTTTCTTTACTTAGTTCAAATAAGCATGACTCAGAAAAAAACTGTATTTCTTCTGGAACATTTTCCGTCTGTTCTACTTGTACTGCCAATAGTGATTAGAAGAAGGATATTTGTGAGTGGCCTGCAGTTTAAACTATATATACCCAATACAATACAACATTCTTCTTTCCACTTCACTTTTTATATGATTTTCATCAGGACTTCTTATATCAACATATTTCTCATTTAATGACAAAATGTCCCTTATTTAATGTCACTTGCATGGTTATCGAGGAAAAGGAAGAAGTTGGTGTCTTACATAATTTACAATGTCTTGATTAATCATCTTCTGTTGGCAGAACTGCTCATCTTTCATGTAAAAAGCCTCGGAACATTGGGTAGTTCTACTGGACTGAAAACATAGAAAAGCTGCTGATCAGTTATTCATACACAGATTCAAGTGAATTAAAACTGCAACCTTGGAACACTGGGAAAATATAAAATGACCAGGAATTATTAATACAAAAACCTTCAAAGAAGTTATGAAAGTCAAATTCTCAGCTTCAAGTCTTAAAATCAAAGAAAAACTCTTTTCCCATTTTTATATGGCCATTCTTCCAAGGTTTCATTCAATTCTGCAAAAGATTTCACAGAATCTCGCTCTTATTAAATTAGATTATTTTAGGGGAAAAATTGCAAAAGTAGTTGACAGTATCAGTTCACAGTTTCAGGCTGACCTCAAGCCCTGTGCAGTCTTCTCATGGCTAAAAAAGGCAATCAGAATCTAAACAAGTTCCTTCTCCGCTCATGAAGTCTAAGGTCTGTAACATCTATCTCTTCAGTTCTATCTCACCAATTAGGAAAAAAAGAAAAAAGAAACTGAAGCCAGCATTCTGTAATGAGAGCTCCAAAGAGTTCTCCAGAGAGTCAAACCTTGCCTTTTTCAACTCAGCATTAGGTTTTGGCACTCATTTCAGTGGGGCTGAGAACATCATTCAGTCTCCCACCTGATAAATCGTTTTGCACCAGGAGATGCTGGTCCCTTATGATCCCAGTAAGCAAGGCACTCCGATTCTGTAAGCTATCATATCACATGCTATTTGTTAGGGCTAACACTATAAGGAGAGAAAAATAACCGTAATTATCTCACATCCCTTTAGATGCTGGGAACTCCGAGTGGTGTAGCATCAAACAACGCTCCGATCCACGTGCAGCATGTCTCATAAACTCCATCCGGAGTTCTCCCATTTTACTCATTTGAGCTATTACAGGATTTTCTTACAAGAAAAGAACTCTATTAATCATTTTTATTGTCAAACAGAAAGGATGTTCACAGGAGAATTTGCTGCACGTTTAGATAAAGTCAAGGCCATGCAGGTGGTGAAATTGCCAGGACCAGTGGGAGCTGCCTGCAGGTTCTTTATACAGCAACCTGGCTGGGTTTGTTCTGCAGCCAAAGGATTTATGCAGCACAGCACAGGCCTGAGGGCAAAGCCACATACTCAGCGTGGCACGTTTCTATGGCTTATGCTGTACATTCTACAGAGGGACAGCTTACTTCCAAAAGTGCTTTACATTTCTCCCCATGAGTTGAACATACCCATCCTTAAGGCTTCCTCCCTCACAGCTGCTATCCTGCTGCAGACAGCAGAGGTCTCCTCATGGAGTTCATATATGACCAACCAAAATTCTGCTTCCCCTGTTGCTTCTCCTTTCCTGTAACTGTGTACTGTATACATCATGCATAAATCAGCACTAAGCAAAATTATTTAAGCAAATTTATTTGCACGAATGCATAGCTGATTTTTTCCTTACCTTCCTGCTCAGTTGCATTCAGCGCTTACACTTCCTGTGGCTTTTTATTCCTTTTTAGCATTTCCATCTACTTCTTTCTCAAACATGACAAGTCTTATTTCTACCAGTCATTTCTGGTTGAATTCACCTCCATTCCTCCTAGCTGTGCACAGACAGGAGTTTGTGTTTGTGCACACCTCACATACTCACAGCCCCTCCATCTGAACACCCATCTTTCCTCCCTTCCATATGTAAGACAAAACCCAGAAGGGGCATGGCATTGCATGGTATGAATGTGTGTGTACATGTCTGTGTGTGTTTTTGTGTGTACTTATCCACACACACATACACACGCTTTTGGCTGGATCCTGGAGTGGAAGGAGATGCAGGCAAGCACAAAAGCACACCAAACCACATTCCAGCAGGGAGTGGAAGAAGCAGCGTTTTTTCCCCATCTGTAAGCTGAGACAAGCAGGATCTTTATCACTGCTGCATGAAGGGCTGAGCAAAGCTAAAATCCAAGGGTAAATTAAACTTTCTAACAGCATACGCAACATCTGGGAATAAGGATGGGTGCAGTCCTGTACCCAAACCTCCCTGTACCTGTCCCCAAGGAGGATGTATTTGATGCGCTCCTTATACGGGTCACTGTCTTGTACTAATATTGAAATCATTGTGCACCAGAAGCAGCCACAGAGTGTAAGCACTGCTTAACTCTGTTCAGAGCACATATAAACAACCATGGCCACCTTGCAGCTTGCTGGCTCTGGATGCTTAAAGCAGCCATGGTGACTATTCTGGCATTTGCACCCAAGAGGCAGCCACATCTCGATCAGTCCATAGACAGAAGCTGTCAGAAACGCTCAGTTAGGAAGCTCTGATATAGCAGGTACAGCAGCATTTCTATACCTGCTCTTACTGAAGCTAAACTTCAAGCCTAACAAAGTGAGGTGTGGCATCTTCTACCAGAGAGAATAAAAGTAAGAGGGGCACACAAAAATGCATGTTACGTCTGCAAAATGCTGAGAAGACCACTAGCTATTTTGGCTTAGATCTTTGTATGTGTAGTTTCATTAGCTCATTGACTAAATAATATTCAGAAAGTCACCTTCTTCAAGAGAAGAACGTTAAATATTTAGGTCTTAACTCACTGATAAATCTAAATCCATTAATATTCAGAATTAAAATAATTCAATCACACAGGCACGCTGAATTTTTTTGTACACCCTTTTCATTATCACCAGATTACAAAGCGAATGTGTTACTGTCACAAGCGTGGGTGGTTTAATTTTTAATTAATGAAATAGTGCATTCAGAAACACAGCATGCCAAGCTATTGGGTCTAAGTGAGAAATTCCAATCACATTTCAACAGTTCAGTTGCTCCAGTTATTGCAACAGTCTTTGAATTCACATTTTTTAATAAGACAATCTGACTGTGAACAAAACCTTACATGCTGTAGCAACTTCTCAGTTGCCTAATTCTCCATGCTATTTCAAGCCTTGAAATAGCTGTCAAGCTTGCTGTGACAATTCGCTATCATTAATTTTCACAATTTTTATCCCACAACTTTTTTTTCTTTTCAGTTATAGCCACAGCATTTTTAGTATCATGATAATTTTATAAATCCAGCTTGTTTAAAACAATAGACAGCATTTCATGTTGTGAAACCAGGACCCAAGGTTAACAGCAGATTCCAATGCTCCCCTAAAATTACAGTATTTATCACAATTTTCTCAGACCCAGCTCGAGCTGTTTTTTAACTCTGTGTGAGCAACTCCGTGGCCCGGCCCCATTCCCTCTGCTTGCTGCCTGCAGTGAGGCACCTGCGCGTACCCTTGCTGTGTGCTGCCCTCTTTTGGTTCTGTGCAAGAAAAGAAAAGGGGAAAAAAAAAAAAAAAAAAAGGAAGAAGAAGATGCACCCAGGAGGGGCTGTTTGGCTGTTTTCCCAAGCCGTGTAAAGACAAGCTTGAATTCAGTCGCAGCGGTGGGTCCGTCAGAAGTCACACTCAAGCATATAGATAATCATTTACAGAACTGAACTCTGATTAAAGCAGGGATAAATACATTCACAACACTTTGCACTGAGATTGTAGCTCTTCATGTCATCAGTGAATACTTACGTGTTTTACATTAAAATGTCTTATAGATTGGAACTTGTTAATTTCAGCTACAAAACTTTCTCTTTATATCCATTATAACAAACATTTTAATTAATGAAGGCCTTAAGGTGCTTCAGAAAACAAACCAAAAAAGAAGCCAAGTATTTTAAAATGGAGCCAAAGTCTGCAGGGATTTTAATAGGCATTTATAAGTAATGTAGATGATTTTTAACTCACATAACTTTATTAGACATATTTTTTAGGCCAAGACTGTTAAAACATACAAATTTTGACTACCTGAAGAAATGTTTTGTATAAACTGCAGGACAGTCATTCCAATACAACTGACACATTGAATAAGAGAGATCTGAAAATACACTTGAAAAAAAAAATCCTTTGAGCATCAACACTGTTGTTTACTCCATGAGTTTCTCTTTAATTTGATCTAATCCCCAAAAAATCACAAACTCCTGTGTGGTTTTTTGTTTTTGTTTTTTGTTTGTTTGTTTTTGATCATTCATGTAATTTATGTAATTAAATTCATGTAATTGAATTTGGGGTTTAATATTTGGGTGAATTTACTTTTAAGGCAAAATAGAATGTACTTAAATGGATGCCACAGTACTTCAGTACTTCAGTATATAAAATATATGACTAAATGTCTCTGACAATAACCACATTCAGCGCATTCCAAAAAAACACACGTTCTCTTCCACCTCCTTCATCAATTAATTGACTTGCAACTAACTCTGAGAGTCATAAGAAAAAGATCACAAGCTCTTAATTAGCATGGTTTACCACAGCATGAGTAAACAAGCCCTGCCACTGATCTAGGAATTCAATGTATACATTGTTTCTACCATATTTCAAATCAGGACTTCAGAACAGAGTAGATAATACTTTATTTCTCCCCTACCATAAAAAAAAAAAATATATATATATATATATTCTACTCACAAGGAGTAGATGAACCTTTGACAGGAAAATCAAATCCTCATAGTCAAGAATTTTAATCTATGCAGTCAACTTCATTGCCATTGAAATCAAGAAATCTCGGCAAGAAATCTGTAATGGGAATAAAATCATGCCTGTGTTAGAAAGGAACAGTTACATTACATGTCTATCTCCAGACACAATGAGGAAGAATAGTTAGGAGCTGATGCTGTAGTGAAACTGAAGGTTCAGCCCACAATCTAGATTCATTGCCAATGTCTCAGGGCAGATCAAGGGAATCGATTGCCTCATGCCCGCAGCATATCCTTCTTTGCAGTACTTACTGCTTCAGTCCTGCAGAAAGCTCCACTAGAACCCTCCTGCTTCCCAGCTGAGCTCATGCTTCAGTGCAACTTTCTCATTTCTTCTGACTCCCAGGAACCTGAATATGGAGTGTGTTCAATTGCTTCATTCACCATTTAGCTTTTGTGGCATTGCCCCTTTTTAAACACACATCAGGGAACAGACGGATAGGATGACAACTTTGTGTGTCGGTGTAATATAATTCTTTATGGAGCAAGGTGCCAGATTTTAGTGTTTTTAATTTACAAGAATGGCTTTATACCTTTTATCAGCATCAGGCATTGTTGCTCAAATCTAACTTTCAGAAGCAGATAGAAATAAATAAATATAGAGTTTAGAATGGGTAGAAGAGGAATGCACTTCAGGGAACTTCAAATGCAATAGAAGTGTATTTGAGCTTTCCGTTCTTTTCTCCTGGCACATTTTAGAGCCAACTAGGAACACTACCGAATGAGTGCATTAAAGTTTTCCCTCCCCAGTAACCCAATAAAAATGAGTAGGTCAGCTTTTGAAAGGAAAGTGTTCTTCTGTTTCCCTTTGAAACTCATACTCCTGCATTGATGTGATGTTCTGGTCTGTGCCTGTTTTCTAGCACAACAGGACCCAGGCTCAAGAATACTGGTCTTTTGTTCGACCCTTCTCACAGGAGTAAAATCAGAGCAAAAGCAGGGTTCAGCAGAAGAAAGGGTCCCTAAAGAGCTTTAGAGACTTGTGGATTCCACAGATTTCCATGGCAGTAGAAGAAAACAAGATCAGCCTTATTCAGTTTCCTTCTATGATGCATTGCTTCATTTCTATGGTAGATGGCACTAGCAGAACCTATTATCAAGCTTTCAGAACACTTTTCACCTAAAATGCTGGGTTTCGTTATTTACAGCTTTGCCAAGTATCAGTAGTTTGCCCTTAGATTTTGTTTGCAGGTCAAGTATCATGTCAGTGTGAAATCTAAGGAGGAGGGACAAGAAAAGGAAAGGAACAGATTTCAATAAAAACAGTTTAGCTGGGTAGTCAGAATTGACTGAGGGAAAAATGTGTCTTTGACTGTGTGCAAAGAAAGAAAAGGGAAGGGAAGGGAAGGGAAGGGAAGGGAAGGGAAG
>VXAV01010739.1:255109-279574 GCA_013399715.1 Alectura lathami
AGGATCAGGGAAAACCCAGAGTCAAAGAAAAGTGCAAAAGGAGTACGAGATTATGGGATGATCTATCTGTAAGGGAGATGAGAAACCTGAATTTTCAGACCCTAAGGGGTCTGAAAGCTGGCGCTAAGTGCATGGTATATATGCAAATCTCAGGACATTCAGACAGCTGTCACTTGTCATTAGAGAGACAAAAAAGGACTGTTTAGTCACCCAAATGTTTGCTGCTGACCATGGGTATAGCACTGAACAAATACATGCCTTTTAACCCTGTTTTGATACATGGACAATGTCATCTTCATCTTTTCTCCAGTAGTATACTGTTACTGACTAGCTAACACCAAGTGCTTTGTACCCAGCACTCATTTTATTATCAACCCCATCTTGAGATACTTGACTTTCCTGTGCATTGAATAAGGAGCCTCAGCACATAACAGACGAGTGAGAACTTCACCAGGTGGCAGCCAGCCAGCAAGGGAGCTCTTTCCACACAATGTTAAACTGAACAAGTCTTGTCATGAATACAGCCTTGGGTCTGTGAGGGAAGAGGCAAAGATGTAAATAGAGACCATGAGTGAGAAGGAGACCATCTCCAGGTGGCAGAAGGGACAACGGGAACCAACAGATAGAGCAAAGCTGAGACAGAGCAAAGAGCCAAAATGCATCCAGAGAGTGCGTGGGACTGAGAACAGATGAGGAGCAAGACTCAAACACTCGAAAAGACAGAAAGGAACAGACACTGGCAACAAAAATGAATCTGATTTGGAGGCTGGGTGCAGGGACCAAGGAGAAGGCGGCAGCTGAACAAAATGGTTAAGAGTAGGAGCACCAAAACAGAGAGCTGCAAGTGCAATGAAAGCTGGGTAAAGAGCCTGAGGGAAAAAAGCATACTGAGTTCAAGCGCTGGTAAGAGTGAAGAAAAACAGGATTTTTTTTGAGGACGGCTAGAGAACTGGAATAAAGTGGAGAAGGGTACCAAGATTAGAAGGAGAGCTGAGCCCAAGACTCTAGGGCATTAGACTAGGACTTGTATCTTCAGCAGACTCTCTCCCCAGGGAGAAACCTGAGGAGTAGTGTGTGCAGCTGCTGAGAAACCAAGCCAGACCTGAAACAAAGGACCAACATGAAGGGAGAGGCAAGAGCATGGCCAAGAGAGACTGAAAGGAACAGGACAAGATTGCCACCTCAGAATCTCACTTTCCTTCCCAGAGATCTGCGTTTCACTCACTCTTGCTGAAGCAACATGAAGCCCCCACATAGCAACCTGCAACCCAAAAATCTGTCCCAGGCTTATTCTTGGGTCAGATTAAAAATTTTCAGAATTCCCTGAAGAATGCCTGTGATTTCATATTTTCTTCAGTGTGAGATTCCTCAAATCACTTCTTTCTTTATACCCCTATTCAAGCCCCACAAGCTTCCCACGCTGCAGAGGTCTGTTTCCCCCTAACATCAGACACAGAAAAAGAGCTGTCTGCTAAGATCTCTATTTTCTTAAATGACAAGCAAGGAAATGGCTTCAAGTTCTAGGAGACCACGCTGTACCAGCTAGCATCCCAGTACGTGGACTACCATTAAAAATGTGCATGATGTGAAAACAAGACCCAGCTCTGGAACAGACTGAAACTTGTAGCATCAGAATTAACATCAGTATTTCAGGCATCAAAGTAGGAAACTGGATAGCAGTATTCTCAGCCCCAACTCAGGAGCTCTGTTTTCCCATGCTGCATGTGGAATTTGGAAAAGAGCTTTCTGAATCTAAGAGGGAACAAAGGAGCAGAAAGTAGGAATAGATTGAGATGCCACAAGCTCTGATGGCAGTGCTCCTGTTCCAGGAGCCATGGAGACTTGGTGTAAACCAGTTCCATCACCAAAGCTGAAGTAGCCACTATTACCAATACTGATTTCTTCACTAAGCTTCTCATTCATTTCAACTTTAAGGGTGGGTAAGACTGGTTTTCATCGTCACTCAGGTGTACCACTTTTCTTCTTCACAGTCAGGGAACCTTTCCTGTGAAGGAAGAAGGGCCTGGCAAGTTGTTCCCACTGTGTCTGTAGGCAAAGATCTGAGTACAACACGATCAAGAAGAAAACCAGCATCTACCATTCTATTTGAGAGCTACATAGAACAACTGAGTAACTTGTTAAGTTGAACATGGTGTCAGGGTGAGATGCCATAGCGGGAAGCGGTATCACAGAATCACAGAATGTTAGAGTTTGGAAGGGACCTTGAAAGATCATCTAGTCCAATCCCCCTGCTGAAGCAGTAGCTCTTTTCATTTCACTTGGGCAGCTGAAAAACCTCAACTCCCTATTTCCAAGCGAATGCTACTCACCAATACTGCTCACACTGATTTTAAGAAAGTCATCCTGCTTGGAAGCAGCTTTTCAAACACTGCAGTCAGAATAAATGCCTTTAGTTCTTCCCTTGCTGTGCCTTGGCATTACTAATTTGCACTGAGAGGAGAGCAGTAAAGCAGTCTAACCCTGCCGTTGGCACTTATTTCAGAACAGAAGGAGGCACTCAGTACATTCTCTGGCCTAACAGATTTTATTTATCAAGAAGAATCCTATCACACATGCATAGCTTCACACACATGCCTTGATTGGGACTGCATACTTTAGAGGAGTTGTTTACTAGCATTTCATTTGTGACACAGGAAACCAGGAACATCTTCAGTGGAGATTATATAATAGTAATCATGTAAATCTAACACATAAGATTATTTATTTCATTAAAAATGCATGTCATATTACGTGCTGCTGCCATTAAAATATTAATGGGTCTCCCCTTTTTAAAGACCTGTTGCTCTTCTGATGTAAAATTGAGCAAGACTACGTATTTGTCTAGCAATACTGCTTAGAGCAATGAGATCTGCAGCCTTGCAAGGAAGTACTAAGTCCCACTGAGATGAAAATATGGCATGGTAAAAATAACTGCACAAGTGCCAGTAAATCAGCACCTATAAATGATAATCTGAAAAGTGAAATGTATTCAGAGAGTGTATTTCACAAAAGTGAAGAAACGGTGATCAAAATAACATGTAATGTTCCCAGGAGTTTTGAGAAAAGTGGGCTGTGACAAAAATCTTGAGAGCACTTTGCTCAGATGAGAGCTCCAAGCAATTTGGAAAGTGACAACCAAAATATGAAAAACAGTGACTAAGCTATTTTCTCTGAAGATGAAACAAACAAGTGCATCGGAAAAAAATGAATCCTACAGATTTACTGAAACTCTATGCATTATTGATCCTCAGTTTCATGACATCAAGAGCTCAGTTCCAAAAAGCTAGCTGGAAAGTTCTTTAGCAATATCAGCAAAGGGTTCATACTGGTGGCTTTGAAAGTCAGGTAAACACCCTAAGAGTACTGCTGATGGGTTCACAGAATCATACAATGGTTTACGTTGGCAGGGACCTCTGGGTCCATCTGGTTCAACACCCTTCTCCAGCAGGGACACCCAGAGCAGGGTGCCCAGGGCCATCTCCAGGTGACTTCTGAAGATCTCCAAGGAGGAGACCCCACGGCCTCTGGGCAACCTGTGCCAGTGCTCAGTCACACGGTGAAAAAGTGTTTCCTGATGTTCAGGTAGAAACTTCTGTGTTCAGTTTATGCTCATTGCCATGAATCCGACTCAAAATTGCCATGCTGAAGTCACAGCTTTATCTTCAGGTGGAGGTTCCTAAGGGAGAACAAAGAACAAAAGCAGTCAGACAGCCTCCTGGCGAACACTCAATCACCGATGATAGCGCAGGGAAGTGCTGTGCACTCCCCAGTGCAGGGTCTACTCCACTCTTCCCATTGCCTCTCTGTCTTCTCTCCTTCCAAAGACCAGGACAAGAGCAGAGTGCAGCAGCAGTATCCTCACTGAGACCTGACGCCAGCCCTAGGCCAACACCTTCACTATCTCCTGGCCCAGGAGTGCCTTTGTTGTCCCTGACTGCTGCTACAGCTTCGCTGTTGGGTAGCCTTCAATTCCAGCTTCAGCCAGCCACATTATACATTATTCCTCCATACCTAATTCAGCTATGCTGGTCTGCATCCCAGAAGGACTAGGGAGAATGGCAGCTACGCTTTATGCCATATCACAAATTCACAAAATCACAGAATGGTTGAGGCTGCTGAGTACAGTCAGGCAACTAACACATTTTTTTTTTTTCTTAGTGTTGATTTCACATATAAATCTCAGCAATAGAAAGGGGAAAAAAAAAAACAAACTAAAATTATAGTGTTGTAGTTCAGCTTCATTTGAGAGTTAGAAAGAAAATGTAATACCTAATATTTTTGTGTTTCTTTTTTAAATTTATTTGGAGCAGCATACTCAAGGAGAACTATGATAAGCTAGTAAGATAGAGAAATTCAAACCGAAAAAAGACCATGATGTACATATTCTGTGGAGATTTAGAACCTGTGCAACCAGAGATATCAGTAATTCACCACACAGTGTAAATTAAAAGGAGAACTTTGCCCTCCTGTATAAATGTATAAATACTGTTTTTTCATACAAGGAGCACTGCAATTTAGAACATACCCCAGCTTATATTGTATGCTCCAGGTGTTTAAGTCTACAAGGTCAAGGATTCAGCTGTGCTGCCAGAAGTGTCCCTTGTGACATCACCTTGTTCCCAGATGGTTATGAAACAAGATCATTGGCACTCTGTCAGGAATCTGTTGGGTTTTTTCTTCTCTCAATGTTCAGTCAAGTTAGCGATACAGAAGAGTGTGCAAATGACAGCCATTTATTCCTTTGTGAATTCACAAACAGGTTCAGCCTGAGCAGAACTGGTACCAACCTCCCCACACTGTCTGATCAAAATCCATCAGCCTCCTCCAGCAGTGAGCTTCTTTTAAAGCCAATTTAGGCAGTGGTTTTTGTGATGGCAAAGGCTTGCAAAGCTGGCAGCTCTGCTATGTGGCCAGCTGGGTCAAGATCACCAGCCCATTTCACGTAGATGGAAACTGCTGGTCATCATCTATCCAACTGTGAACGAGTGATTGAACTGATTTTTATGTCTCTATGGATTATTCTGATCATCCAGTTAATGTGCTTTTTAAGACAACTCATGGAGCTATTCCTAGCAAGATGTTCAAGCCTTTATATTAGTAGATAAATTATTCCAAAACACAATTACAGCTCTGCAAACAGTAGCAAGAAATCCAGTGGGATTGCCTAAAACACTAAAATTAGCCCATGAAGACTACTGAACCCAAGATCCCTCATCATTCAGCAGTGACATGTTCTTGGGGGCAGTTCAACACAAGGACTGACTTTACTGACCCTGCATCTCCCTCTAGAAGAGTTTCAGTGGAAGCCCATGGTAATTCCTTTTGCAAGACTTGTTAAAAGGATGTGGAAGATTGTTTAAGAGGAACTTTGTACAGTAAGAAGCACAACAGAGACACTGAGGTTTCCTGTTTGCTTTTTGTATTATTTCTGGATGCTCAAAAATATTCTCTAATTCTGCAGTTCCATAAAATTTTAACTCTCAATTAATAACACTGTCAAACTTGTTATAGGAGAAGTTTGTAGGGAAGGATGTTACTTTTTATTGGATATATGCCAGAGTGTGATGTTCCTGTGACTTCGTCTGCCACTTTGTTGTTTCTGTCAGCCTACCTGAAAATATCTGTCATTTCAATTTGACAGCAAAATGCATTTGCAGGGAAAACCACTAACAAAGGCTGCAGAAGAAAACAGCTACTTTTATACAACTACCACATAAATAAAAGTATAAGATGTGATGTCTGGTAATGGGCATATGATGTGTATAACTTGGTGAACTGAAGTTTTGGGTGGGGAGAAAAGAAAAAGAGAGAAGAAGACCATTATGCCTGCCTGCACTAATCAGGCACAACCTCTTCTTTGACAATTATGCTGTAGGGTTCCCCTGTTGCAGAGACATACATCCAGGCAGCTTTTATTATTTTCTTAACATAAAATTCTACGATAAGAAGTAATATTCTTATACTATCACAATTATAGCATTGAAACTCCCACATATTTTGGAGGAAGGAGAAAAAACAGTTTGAAAATCATCAGTTTGAGATGCATTTATAGCAATTGTATGATCCTTTAAATCTTACTAATAAAATGCTTTATACTACTAAAGTGAAATGTGCTAACCAAACTTCTCAGTGGCCATTTCAGAATTAGACATATATATAGAATCATAGAATCACAGAATCATCCGAGTTGGAAGGGACCTTTACAGGCCATCTAGTCCAACTCCCCTGCAGTGAACAGGGACACCTACAGCTGGATCAGGTTGCTCAGAGCCCTGTCCAGCCTGACCTTGAAGGTCTCCAGGGACGGGGCATCCACCACCTCTCTGGGCAACCTGTGCCAGTGCTTCACCACCCTTATTATAAAGAACCTTTTCCTTATATCCAGTCTGAATCTCCCCTCTCTCAGATTAAAACCATTTCCCCTTGTCCTATCACAACAGACCCTGCCAAAGAGTCTGTCCCCTTCTTCCTTGTAGCCCCCCTTTAGATGTAAGATATAGATATAGATATATATTATTCATAATGTTATAGTTATGCTGAGATACATTCTCCGAGCCTTACACTGATTTATTATAAACCCATACTTGTTATAAAACTGTATTATAAAACTGCATTTTCTTGTGCAAGTGCTTATAGATACAGAAATTAAGCAACTTGTAGAAAATAAAATGGACATACTGATTTTGAAACAGAGGTACATCTGATCCATAACTAACAAAACTGGATGGAAATATTTATAATAATGTGGCCAAATATTGGTTAAAAGCTAGTAGACTGGATCCAGAGCCCACTCATTACTACCACAAGAGCTGACCCATACAAGACAGGGTGGAGTGCTGGCACATCCTGATGCTCTGCATTACTCATACGTTATCTTCAGGCACTTTAAATGACTCCCACAAAGAAACCTAGGATTAATATAGAACCCAAATAGCACTTCCTGCAAAATGAGCAGTGTAAGATAGAAATGTATACAGGTATATAGTAGTCCTGCATGGAATATAAGAATTATTAGGTACATTATAGGCAATTTTCTGGTATTACAAAAGTTTTTACAGGAATATTAAATGGTTGCATTTAAGGGGTTGTATTAAAACATTCCATGATGCTTAGAATTCTTCCCATATATATCATTGTTAAGATACACTGCAACTGTAAGGCAGCTGGAATGATAGCCTGTTATACATTACAGACTGAGAAACAACTTTAACTGGCATTCTTTCAGAGGCATTCTTGGCCTTCATATATAATTTGGGCTAGAATTCACTAGAAGCAGTCTTAAGGGAATTTTTCTGTAATTTTTATGACTACGAGTTCATTCAGACAAAGTCTTTTTTCAGATCAAATGAATAATCTCGTCAGGTAATATTCCATGCCTTTCATTTCAGCTTTGTAGACAACCGGCTAGCTACAGTGGAATGGAAATTTGTAATGCCATGCCAGTGTTCTCCACAGCCTTACCAGAATGTAAAGCAAATAGCACACCTTTGACAACTTTCCCTCGTTTGGGTTTCTGCTCATCCTTTACAGGCAACAAAGAGATCCCTAAGATCTCTTGCACATTAATTACCTAGTTTTTTTCTTTCTGACAAGCATTCAGTATGTGATAACATCTAGCTGTTTGTTAGCTTGTTCTCTTTGTCAGATTCTTTGAACTGATTAAGCAGCTTAGCAAATGAATTCTTCATCACATTCAAAGCTGAACCCTACTCCATCATGCTCCACCAAAGAAGATAAGATTACAAAAGTGTCAGCACATTAGTGACCTCCGAAACTCTCTTCCATTCTTACCTTTCTCTGCTACTGTATTTGATGTCTCTGCATATTCCTTAACCTCAGCGATAGTGACATTTATTCTGCAAAAAGATAATAAACAAAAAATTATACAGTCTAAACTGGTGCTAAGAAACACTGTAGTGTTTGACTGTGGTGAAACAGTTGCTCCAAATCAGTCAGGAGCTAGGTCCTGTTCCAATAACACTGACACTCCTTAACTCAGAATATCAAGTTCCATAGTTCCTGTAAAAATCGTACTAAAGTAACCCAAATAACCTGTTTAGGGATTACATGATTATATTAAATGATAAACTAAAGTTAAATTGCTAATCATATCCTGGGCTGCACCAAAAGAAGTGTGACCAGCAGGGCGAGGGAGGTGGTTGCTCCCCTCTACTCTGCCCTTGTGAGGCCCCACCTGCAGTACTGCATCCAGATCTCAGGCCCCCAGCACAAGAAAGATGTGGAGCTGCTGAAGCAGCTATACAATAAACTGAGCCTGAAAGAGTTTCCTGGTTTCAGCAGAGATTTTCTTCATAGTGGCTGGTATGATGCCATCGTTTGGATTTAGAAGAAAAAGAGGTTTGGTAACACAGCAATACTTTAGTTGTTGTTGAGCAGTGCTTACACTGTATCAAGGACTTTTCACCTTCTCACACTACCCTGCCCAGCAAGTGAACAAGAAGCTGGGAAAGAACAGAACAAGGACAGCTGAGCCATTCTGGCCAGATATATTCCATACCATGTAGCATGATGCTGAACTGGGGAGAGCTGGCCAGAGCGGGGTACCTGCTGCTGGGGAACTGGACAGGCATCAGTCAGTGTGTGGTGAGAAATTCATTGTGCATATCTTGTTTTGTATAGGTACAATGTATATATTATTGTTATATATATTGTTGTTGTTGTTGTTTTCCCTTCTTTTCTGTTTAATTAAACAGTTTTTATCTCAACCCACAAGTTTTAATTTTTTGATTCTCTACCCCAGTCCACTGGTGGCGGTTGAGCAAAGGCCTGTGTGGTGCTGAGCTGCCTGCCAGGTTAAAACACAACAGAGTCACAGGCTAGGAATATCATACGCAGTCCTGATCTTGTTTTTCCTGCACTGCTGCTCCCAGACTATCTTGATAAGTAGTCCTGAGAAAAGAGATGAACATGTCCAACAGCAGCCTGAAAAAGACTCTGTGGCTTAGTTTAGCCACAATCCTATTCTAACTTCCCCTTGGTAAAGGGGAAGAAATAATTTGTGGGTGATCTTTGCCCATTATATAGCACTTCTGTGACAAGTGCTGGGAAGATCCATGGTTCCATCAGTTCTCTAATTTCCTTCCCACATAGCTTTCTTGACACGAAAGTACATTGACATCTGCCTACTCATCACAAGAGCTTTACTGACTGGCGTAAGTGCTAAAATGTAGTCTTAATCTACATATATATGAGTTTATGTCTATAAATCTGCAAGGTTAGAAGGGAGAGAAATTAAAAGGGAAGTAAATGACATGATATTTGGCAAATAGCCAGGGTTAGAAGTTGCCATCCGTGCAGTAATACCGTGTTTATGGGAGTCTGTAAAAACTCTGCCTCACTATTTTGACAAGATACCTTGCACCAAAATTAAGCCAGACTCTTCAGATCAATGGTGTATCATATTTTGACCTTGGACCCTTGGAGTTCAATTAACAGTGAAACAGTGGAGGTAAATTTGAGAGGACTGTCAATCCAAAGCCTGAGAACAGGCTGAACTACTGCTCAGATGGAAGTCATAGCTGTCTTTGGGGATGTCATTGTCCAGGCGTCTGAAAAGACCAATCTCATGAGTTTCACTCATTTTAGAATGACATTTACAACATGGCTCAGGATATCAGAGGACCTCTAATAACGCTAAGACCCTGATTCCTCTACCTCACTCACTTATGCTGAATTATTCCACAAGTCCCCATCAATGATTTCCTGGATCTTCCTGAAGAATAGCTGACATAAACAATGCTCATATTAATATTATGCATACCCATGCATACATGACAGAAGGATTTTTTTTTATTACTACCTAAGGCTGAGGAAAGATTCATCATTAACAGAGGCAAAGATCATGTTTTCCTAAACAATTAGCAGGCTGCATTTTACATTAGCATTTAATATAATAAAGTAATATGTAACTAATATTAACACAACTTCATAGCATTTATACACATTGTTAAATGTGGATGTTTTGGCAAGTATGCACACACATTGCTTTCCATTACAAATGGAACAGGTGAGCAGATCTAAGCTAAAAAAATATTTTTGTCAGTGTACCTGATAAATAGGTACATGGAAAAGTACAGTTGCTCAGCTTACCCTTTGATCTCAACAAATAAATGTTAGGACTTACTGCTCTTAAAATGTCATAACTTAGTGCCCCCTGTCTCAGTGATTACTGGCAGCTCAACTGCTTTACTCCTTTTTTACTGGAGAGGTGGGTTTGTTGTCCATATGAAGACTCCATCCAAATCCATAAATGTCTGCACAAGAAACTAGCTGAGGGGAGGGGCTTCAAAATATGACTTCTGAATGGGAAACAACATCAAGAAAACACGAATGATAATATTTCTTACTCTTCTCCTCCCCAAAATTTTATTTTAATATTTGTTCATACAGTTGCTAGTACAATGGGTGTTGATCTTGTCTGGGACCTGAAATGCAAATAATACTGCAAGTACAGTGAAGAAGGTAAGACAGAACAATGACAAATTGTACAAGGATTTAAAGGTTAGATTTAGAAACGTTTTGGGAAACAAGTTGTCCATGTCCCATCTGATCTATTCCCATTATAACTATAGTTAGAGTTACTGTCTTGTTTTCAAAACTTAACCCCTCAAAACTTCCTACTGCCAGACCTGACAGTCTTCCAGACTTGAGCCAGAATATGATTGTTACCTAAAACAGCTGTTTTATGTTAGCGGTAGTGTATCTGTGCAAGACTAAAATCTCAATAGTGTTATCGCTGTAGTTGTACCTGTGATAATATGTTCATACTCCTCATTAATGACACCGATACTTGACGTTGAGTTTAACAGCAAAACATAGCGTCAAGTTAAATTATAGACAGAGTAGTTACTAAGTGTACACAGAGAACATTCAACCAGATGAATCCCCCTTCTCTTCAGAGTATTGCATAGGATCATAGGAAAATTCAGGTTGCAAAGGATTTCAGAAGGTTTCTAACTCAACCTTCTTCTTGAACCAGGCATAGCTGTGAGATCAGAGCAGGTTGCTCAGGGCTTTATCCAGTCAGATCCTGAAGGCTGAGAAACAGGTGAGAAAAGGCATATGACCAAGATGCAATGTGAGGGTATTAAATGGGAGGAGGGAGGAAAGAAGGGGAGAAACTGCTGTGTTGAGGGGAAAGTTCTAAATGGAATTGGAGAAGGCAGCTAGGCTAAAAAGGGAGGAACTTAAAAAGAGTCTGCAAGAGGAAGTGCTGCAAAGAGGAAGAAAGATGCTGTCATATATAACTAGGAGGTCTGGAATCTAATGGACAACTAGAGTGAAGGAATAGACCGATAAAGGATGGGAAAATGTAATAGGATTCACCTCACTGTAAAGTGAGCTTGGAGTTAGCTCTGCAAAGTGTTGGCCACACCAGAGTGCCTTGGGAAGGTCCCGCCTGCCTCCCTTTCTCTGTAGCAGCCCAGTTTCTCACTGAGAGAGGGGCTGCTGGCAGCTGGTGCAGAAGACTTCCGAAAGCTTCAGCCAGGCAGCAACAGACTACCTCAAGACACCTCCTACTCCACAAAAAAACGTAACAATATGTTATACTGACCACTGGTTAGTATTCATATCACTGCCCAAACTATATGCAAAAATATGCATACTTACTTGATTGATCATATAGGGTTTTCTTAACCTATGCTATGCTTGTTTACAAACCTGCACCTTGTTTCAAGGTCAAACACATTCCAAAGACTGTAAATAAGGTTTTAGTGCTTACACAGGAATCAATAAGGACAGAAAAGATCTTTTGGCATATTGCTAATATATATATTTATTTGTATTTGTATCGTGCTAAGGTGCTAAACACTGACAAAAATCTAACTTTACTGTCATGTACCGTTTAAAGTTGTACAAGCACGTGTCAGCTACCAGAGGTGCGTTATTTCTGTCACTAGATGGCAGGAGATAGAAATAAATATTTCCCATAGGTCAGTGTACCCTTCTTAATAAATTGGTTAAAAAAAAAATGCCTGCAGTTTTGTAAACCGGGTAGAAAAATCAAAGTGAAAGATACAGTGAGGATTCTGATATAAAATAGAACAGATTTTTGTGTTTTCAAAGCTAAGATGTTCCTTGGAGAATCACTGTCTGTTCAAATACACCAGTATACTCTCAGTAATTAGATAGGGATCAGCATGGTGGAAAGATTCTACATGTTTCAAACTGCAGCGAAGATTTTCTAGATGTGATTAGAAGACCCTGGTGTATTTAAGAACTAATTA
Organism: Alectura lathami; assembly: GCA_013399715.1. NCBI lineage: Eukaryota > Metazoa > Chordata > Aves > Galliformes > Megapodiidae > Alectura > Alectura lathami. The sequence continues at coordinate 267,358 of VXAV01010739.1, forward strand.
CATGTAAGAAAGTTTTGAAATATGAAACCTCAGAGTCCATATTTGTTAGAATGAGAACTCGGGATGAAATCTAATGGGAGAGAGTATTACACACCATGTAAAGGCTGCTGCTTTCTTCTACTGAAGTACTGTGAGACACAGCAAAAGGAAGTAATCTGGACTAGAGGGACTGAGGTTCTGATAGGCACTTTAAACAGGTTCATACCCACCACCTGCTCCTTTCTAAAAGTTTATTCTTCATAAGATGCAGCTTAAACTTTCATTAGTTTTGAACAGGAATTATATGAGAACTTTCTCCAGTGTTACTAGTGCAAAGGGGCTTCTTAATGCAACACCTACAAATATCCCTCATCATCTCTCATACAGTGTCATGCTCTCTGAGAGGGTCTGAGGTACTACAACAGCCTTCCTGCAGAATGGACGGGTTCTTCGGTCTGCAGGGAGCCACTCGTCCCTTACAGCAGTTTTTACTATTAGTACTGGACTTGCAAATCAGCAGTGTCTCCTCCAGCTCCTCAAGCCCGTGAGGCTGATGTCCTGCAGGAAAGCTGGAAAATGAGATGCATCAGGTATAATGAGTGTGGAATCTTTCTTTATAGGTTTACTAACAAAAAATACATATATATAATCTTGATAAGATTGGCTTTGTTTTCATGATTTTCCAGAGGTGTTGCTGTCCCTGGCAACCAAACCTCAGGGCAAGCAGGAGAGGTGCTTATCCACAGATTTAGTATGAAAGAGATTATAAAAAGGGAACATGGCATTTTTACTGAGAGTCATATGGATTGGACCACCATTTCAGTGTTCAAAGTAAGTAGTTCCCGGTCAAGTGCCAAAAGAAGACACTGAAGCCTGATCGGCAGTTACCTACCGCATTCCTCGAGTGAGCTAGGCTAGCTAGAAAAACAGAGTACATCTTTGCAGATATATGGGGCTACTTGGCAGAAAGAGTGTAGTAAGTTTTGGAGATAACATTATCCTTCCGGTTCCTTGATTTTGAGAACTTTGCCGTTGAATCATAGAATCATAGAATCATCCGAGTTGGAAGGGACCTTTACAGGCCATCCAGTTCAACTCCCCTGCAGTGAACAGGGACAGCTACAGCTGGATCAGGTTGCTCAGAGCCCTGTCCAGCCTGACCTTGAAGGTCTCCAGGGATGGGGCAAACACCACCTCTCTGGGGAACCTGTGCCAGTGCTTCACCACCCTCATCACAAAAAACTTTTTCCTTTTATCCAGGCTAAATCTCCCCTCTCTCAGTTTGAAACCATTTCCCCCAGCCCTATCACAACAGACCCTGATAAAGAGTCTGTCCCCTTCTTTCCTGTAGCCCCCCTTTAGATATTGAAAGGCTGCTATCAGGTCTCCCCAGAGCCTTCTCTTCTCCAGACTGAACAGCCCCAACTCTCTCAGCCTGTCCTCACAGGGGAGGTGTTCCATCCCTTGGATCATTTTTGGGGCCCTCCTCTGGACCCCCTCCAACAGCTCCATGTCCCTCCTGCACTGGGGACTCCCCATCTGGACGCAGCACTCCAGGTGGGGTCCCACCAGCGCAGAGCAGAGGGGCAGGATCACCTCCCTTGCCCTGCTGGCCACGCTTCTTAGCATGCAGCCCAGGATGCGGTTGGCTTTGTGGGCTGTGAGGGCACACTGCTGGCTCATGTCCAGCTTGTCATCCACCAGTACCCCCAAGTCCGTTTTGGCAGGGCTCTGCTCAATCCTTACATTCCCCCAGCTTGTAGTGACAGCAGGGGTTGCAAGACCTTGCATTTCGCTTTGTTGAAGCTCATGAGGTCAGCCTGGGCCCACTGCTCCAGCCTGTCTAGGTCTCTCTGGATGGAATGCTTGGAAGGATTCAGGCCCCCAAAAAACACTCTTACTTTCCACTCATTAAGTGACTTGTCAGGATGCTTCTTTATAAGAAATACTTTTTGAGGAGTTACTAGCTACAACCACCACAGGAGGCTGTAGTTAAGACAATACAAAGTCAGTAAGACTGGCGGCCACTTTTCACTATTCATTACGTTCTCTCTGAAAGTGATGAGCACCATTGTACCTCTTCTAGACAGGGAAACTTAAGCTGAGGAAGATGACGTGATTTGTGCAATGTCATCAGCAGCCAAAAAAATTAAGCCCTGCAGACTCCTGGATTCTATCCACAGTCTCCCAACGGCAGAGTAAATACCCTTAAATAGGTTTTGGTTTCTTTGGTGATCTAGTATCTTTTGTTTTCATATTGATATCTGATATGTAGTGGGTGATCAGGAGATCAGCTTCCCCCTGCTACTTGCAACTGGGCAAGTTGCTGTTTCCCTTTAAACCACCTTGGCTGATAGTCCCTTCCACACTTAATGTGGATCCCATAAAATACAGGATACTTGTCTCAGATGTTAAAAAATACTTGTCTATGAACAGAAAAATCAGCTCATACTGAACTTAAACCATCCAAATGACCCTCTGTAACTCACTGCTCCTCTATTTATTGCAATGGTTGAATTTGGTTTGTAAGTAAATGCTTTCCAGTACTGATTTAAAATTTATTTCCAAATCACAAATAAAAGTACTAGATCAGGCTTGACATTTGTATCAGTGGAGCCCTGCTCAGATGGTTCCCATTAATTAAAATTTCCTAGTAAGGACCACTTTCTGTATTTATCTGTCAGCTGGTTCTTAAGTTGTGAATTCATGCTTTATTAATATTACATGGAGTTATCCCTGGTTTGTGCTAAACAGAACATCATGCTGTATGAAATCATGTACTGTACTTCTCAAAAGTCTCAAGATATTGCACCTACATGGCCATCTCCAAGAGAAATAGCTTATATTTCGTGAACTAATGTCAAGCACACTCCATTTAAGTTTTTCAGAGGTAGCTTTTTGCACAAACCATACTGACCAGCACTACTTCCACTCCAGCCTTCAGACCTTTCTTCTAATTGCACCCTGTGTAAACCACTCTTCTGTCTTCCCTAGAACTTGTCTCAGACCAACAAGCTTATGCTCACATGGAGCAGCCACTTCAATTCTATAATACAGAATACAGAACAGTATATGATTTTTCCAGAAACTTTTCAGAAATCCAGTATTTTCTTTTAATTACAAGGGGCTAGGACACAGCTTATACTAGGACCACTCTTGTGGTATAAGGATATAATGTTGCTTCTTGCCTCTTTCCAAACACAGAACATATTTTTCTATTGAACACTTCTGCTATTTCTGCATTATTATTAACAATTTACCTGTCAAGCAGTGGCTCTTTGCCACTGCTGGGATTTACACCATGCCCAAAGTATTTAAATCTCTTCTGTTCCTGGGCTTGCCAGCCATGAATTTCTCTCTGATGACTCTATGTCCCTTCATAATTCAAAACCTATGAAGTGTAGAAATCGTTATATATTTCTCCTTTCTTCTTATTAAATATTGCTTTTTTGTTTATTTGTTTAACTGCCACATCTATTTCACCGCTGAATCAGGACAGACTTTTAGCCAATGCTGTCCTATTTCCTGGCAAACAGAAATTGTTGCACAGTGTTTTCAGTCCATAAAATAACTTCTCCTCAACGAACATTCAGTTCAATATAGTTTTTATTTCCATATATTAGGGTGATGTTTAAGAAGAAACTTGTCTTTTTAGCTTAGCTTAGAGCAAACCCTGTGCCATTCCCAGGCTTTGTTAACATGTTGATCCATAAGCATTCAAGATCCCACAATTCTTTCTTAATCACCTTTCAAACAGGTAACAGTGCATTTAATGTGAAAGATTTTACACTTTTTAGTTTCTCTGTCATGCCTGTATCAATTAGAAGCAGTTCCTCTTCAGTAGAGTAGCTGGGCTTTCTAAGGTGTTACAGAGGAAGGTTATAACATAGGGCTGCCACCAACTTGCCGTATTTCTGGCAGGGAGCTGAGAATACTGCAACTGACTCTAAATCACCCAATGGCATTTTGAATACCCAAGATACGTGGAGTGGAAGGAAACATCATGGCACTTCTTTTGCTCTGGAGGGTAGGAATATATTCCAGCAGCAGGGTGGTACAACTTCATGTAGCTGGATGGCAATTTTCTCTTAAGTGTTGACCTCCTCAGCTGTATGAGGATGCTCTAGATAGTACATCCAAATCTTTGGGTTTAATCCAGAGAAAACTGTCTCTGAGATGAGAGATTTTCACTATAGAAGCAGTTTCCATGGTGCATGGACAGTCTAATTCTGACTACAAGATATATCAACCAGTTTGACAAAATTTGACCAAAGAACATGCAGATATATTTTCCATTTTCACAGAAAGAACAATATTCTGAGCTGCATTCACTTTTTTTCTCCCCAGCAATGAACTATGTCACAGGAAGCAAAATGCAATTCTGCCAAAATATTTCTATATTAACAAAGACGTAACTTGGATAGACTACCCACACTCATATGGAACTTCACAACTAAGCTTTGTGCTAAGAAAGGGCAGGAAACAGTAAGGCGTTCCCTGGGAAAAGGTCCCACAGCTCTTCATAACTGGTGTTTTAGAATAAGAAGAGTTTTCACTCCAGGAAACCAGGGCTCAAAAATGTTCATGCTTTGTCTGGTCCAGTTATCCTCAGGGTACTCGGCCCCCTGACATGGAAAACAGGGATGGAGAGCTGAATAAACAACCCCCACAATTCAGGAGGAAACAGTCAGAGACCTGCTACTCCACCTAGACTGTCACAAGTCCATGGGGCCAGATGGGATCCTGGGGGTGATAGTCAACAGCCATCTGAACATGAGCCAGCTGTGTGCCCAGATGGCCAAGAAGGCCAACAACATCTTGGCTTGTATCAGAAATAGTGTAGCCAGCAGGACTAGGGAGGTGATCGTCCCCCTGTACTCGACAGTGGTGAGGCCGCACCTCGAGTGCTGTGTCCAGTTTTGGGCCCCTCACTACAAGAAGGACATCGAGGCCCTGGAGCGTGTCCAAAGAAGGGCCTGGAGCACAAGTCTTACGGGGAGCGGCTGAGGGAACTGGGGCTGTTCAGTCTGGAGAAGGGGAGGCTCAGGGCAGACCTCATTGCTCTGTACAGCTACCTGAAAGGAGGCTGCAGTGGGGTGGGGGTCGGCCTCTTCTCCCAGGTAACTGGTGACAGTATGAGAGGTAATGGCCTTGAGCTGTGCCAGGGGAGGTTCAGAGTGGATGTCAGGAAAAATTTCTCTAAGAGAGTGGTCAGGCATTGGAACAGGCTGCCTAGGAAGGTAGTGGAGTCTCCGCCCCTGGAGGTGTTCAAGAAACGGGTAGATGTGGCACTTAGGGACATGGTTTAGTGGGCATAGTGGTGTTGGGTTGACAGTTGGACTAGATGATCTTAGAGGTCTTTTCCAACCTTAATGATTCTATGATTCTGGTATGTTAGGCTGATGTTGTGGGCAGGAAAGCAAGACACCAGCTGTGCTAGAGAAACATGATTGTCTTTTAAAGTTTAGCAAGGTAGCTAAATTCATAATTGAATAATTGAACTGGTAACTGAATCTGAATTGAGGTTTTTCAGCCTATCTACTAAGTTCCACATATACCTTGTTTAATTGTTATTTAAGAGATTATCTGACTTGCACAGTCAGATTGAAGGATGGTACGTGAAATAAATGCTTGTACTGAAACAGCAGAGAAAGGCATCTCTTACAGAGGTAACAAGCTGCCATCCAGTGACATTACTCAGAGAAGTGAAAGAGGTTTTAACAGGCTCCTGAGGGGTTAAGGCATCTTCTACTCTGCTTTGCTATTAATGCTCAATGTTTTCATGTGTTGGTGTCTGTGGACAGTAACACAGCCAGTGAAAATATTTGTTTGCTTCAAATGCATTGCTTTCAGTTTTTTTTTTCTAATTCTTCTAACAGTGTAATGTCCTATCAAGAGGCGAGGAGCATTTTTACATTTGGAGAGTGCTTTAACACAAAGGATAATAAAGCGAAAATTTTTTGCACTCTTATTCCCCACCACCTGCTGTCATGCCTAAAATCATCACATTTAAGAGAGCAGTAATGACAAAGTCTGCCAGTTATCCAAGATATCAGACACTAGTTACTTAGCTATGAAGGAAAAGAGAATACTGCATTCAGATCATGTACTGTAAGGTTTAGCATACCTTAGAGTCACACCTAGATGACTCTCTCCCCATCAACAACAAAGAAAAAAGGCAAAAGTGCAGACCAAAAGGCTTTTTAGCTATATTGCATATCCTTCCTACATTGCAGTGCTATGTGAACATAGCTATGTGAACAACACGAATGCCAGGTGAAAACAGCTGTTGGTCTGCCCTAAAGAAAAATACCCATAGGAAAATGTTTTCTGCAAATTGTTTTCAATCCTTTATCTTAAAAAGAGTTGGAAAGAGTTTTACAGGTTGTCCTTCAATTTTTTTTTTTTTTTTTTTAATTGAAAGAGTGTGTAACAGTTAAAGGATAAGGCCCTCAACAGTAGATTACTTCAGGTAAGTTTTTAGACATATTCTAATCTTTCGGTGTACATTTCTGGATCTCAAAAACTCCACCAGACTGGAGATCATAATGAAAATCCTTCCTGAACCAAGTGTCACCCCTTCTTAAGTCAGCAGAATATTCTTCAAATTAACCCAATGGCTCAGGTAGAGTGTTAATATAGGGGTTTCCATTCAGATTATTTTTTCAGCATAGTATTTTCATAGTTATGAGTACACCGCAACTTTGGGTAACCAAAAGCTTTGGCCACCTTGACTTTTCTGATTTGATTTACCCTCAACATGAAGTGCAAGACTATGAGCATGTTCACTGCTTCACCTGACAAGATGGAGGAGATAAATACTGAAATAACACAAGGGAGAAGCAAAGACTGGTAGCTCTCTGTGAGCCATGGCTGGGCACAGGGCGGGCTGGGGGCTACCATGGGGTCCTCGGAAGTATAAGGGAGCCCCAGGGAGGGCAGGGACAGGCAGGGCTGGGGTAGCCCCCAGGCCCTAACAGATCAATATCTGCCAAGTTGGGTCAGTTTCCACTCATGGCAGCACCCGTACGCATCCATGGTTTGTTTGAAAAGCTGATCACAGACAGGGCTATCATCTCGCTCTACCACTGCCTGCTTGTGAGACACAAGGCTGTTTGCATTAAACGTAATCTGGGGGGTCCTCTTGCTTTGATTCTGTTCTCTTTTCTGACTTATTTAATCTGATCTAGACTTTATTCCCTGCCTTACTTCAGAACTGTAATGACAGGATTATTCTGCAATACCAGTGTTTTTCACCATTCACATTTTTCAGTCTTTTCAGTGTTTTTCAGTATTCAAGTTGCATAAAGCTCTGCAGTACATGGTACCTAATTATATACAGTTTCAAGCAACTGAAGCATCCAAATTTGAAGGAGGACTATCCAAATATCATTCCTAGCACAGATGGTAAAATGACCTGATAATTATCAGGCAATGTTAAGGGTGAGAACGGGAGGAGGAGGAAAGATACTTTTCATGCCAGTGCAGCTGACAGATAAATCAACATCTAAGTAGCTTCTGTTTCACCTATATTCGGGATGGTATTATACGTAATGTTTCTTTTCCTCTTAGAAATGTTCAGTCCATGATGTACTGATAGTCCACTGTAGAACTTCTGCAGCTTTGAGTTGTCTGGGCAGTCTCATGCCACACTACTTCATTGAACTTCCTCTTCCTAAAGTACCTCTTGCTTCTAAATATTTTCATGTGGACATATGGTAAATGGTAGGTGATATAAATGAAAGCACCTGCCATCTTTCATGCACAGAGGCTGCTATCGAACTTTTATAAGCACTGCTCACTGGTTCAGAAGTCACTTAGATTTATCACAGTGTTTCAAAATAAACATTGTTACTGTTTTTCCTTTCTTCTCAACGTTATGAAAAATCATTACTGGGCATCCAGTGATTGCGAACATCATGTGTGTATTCAAACCAGATACTGAACATTATTTTTTCTTGTGAATATGCCTCTGCCTTTGGAATAAAAGAACTGAAACTGTATCTACGCCTGAGTATGTTTAGACAAGTTTAGGACTCTTGAAACTAGTTTGTTTGCCTTTCAGATTAAAAATGGGGTCTAATACAAACTCACTAATGGCAAACATTCCAGTGGTTATGGTCAGGAGACCCAGATTCTAGACTTACAGTTGCCAAATACTTGCTCTTTCATCTGGGACAAATTATTCAGCCTCTCCACATGCTGGTATCCCCAACTGCAAAACAGATCCAATCCTTCATGATGTTAGAGGAAGGCCAATATGTTTAATGGCTGCAAGGAACAGAAATTCAGAGAGGGCTGGAGCACTGTGCAACACATGTTCAACATGTCACTAGACATAAATCATTTGTAAAGAAAGTAAATACACACCATTTGTGTAGCAGGTGCAGGAAATTTTTTGAATTTTCAATTCAAAATTTGAAATTTCAAAATAGGATTTTGAAAATCCTATAATTTCCCAGTTTTAATTTTTCACCAAGATGGAAATAGTAGATAAACTGCTTGCCAAAAGGAAAGACTGATTTTTCACTCAAATGAAAATCCCTTAGGTTCAGATACAGGAAATCTTTTTGATGTTTTCTCTTTAGTAGGGGTAAAGAGACACCTGATACAAAGTCTACAGTCACAGGGCAATTGGTGTACCCAGTCAGATATATCTTTCACTTTAAATAAATAAATGTTTTACACAATTGTCAAGATCAACACTTCTTTTGGTCAGAACACTTAGCTGAAAATTTAAAACAAAGCAATCATGCATGTCTTAAGCTACAATCTCAAAACAGATTAAGCTTTCCTTCACAACGTTGCCTGTCACAGGTCTCTCAAAGAAACTTTTCTTTTCTATGGGTAGTTTTAAAAAGGACTTTCATATGTCTAAAGAAAATTGTGAATACAAGCATAACACTGTGTCTAAGACTAAACCATGCTAAGGAACAGAACTCGTGGGGTTATGCAATATTGTCATCAGATGTTACCTACCAGAACTGTTTCTAAAGACTGCTGTGGGGGGTTGATAACTTGATGATTTGCATGTTGCACACCTAATTTCCTTTAGCTGCTTGTAAAGCATACCCAAGTTTAAATGTCTCTCATTTCTACAAAATGGAAAAGAATATCTCAACTGTGTTTCTGTCCTTCTGCAGAACAACAGAATAATACCAGAATAGAAGATGGAAATATTTTAAGTGAAAGAGTTTGAAAATTGTTTTATGACAGTTCAGTGCCTTTGACAAAAAAAAAAAAAGACTCATTTACAGTACTGCAGCATCCCCACATAAGCTGCAGACAGTGTCAAGATTTTTAACTGCAAAATTAATCACTTTTAAATACACTTGTAATTCATTTCAGAAATCTAATTACATCTGAATACACTCCAAGGCAATGCTCAGCACTGGTTCACTATTACAAACCCAGCTGATTCTTCATTCCTTCCTGTGCCACCATGCCCTAGACCACAGGGTGACGGTGGCACCTTCCCAGGCACCAGCTGTCAGCAGCCCCATGAAGAAGAACCACAGATCTGTGTGAAGCTGAGCAGGAGGCTGAAGCAACTTAAAGGAGATGTGAGTGAGGATGGATGCAGGGAGAGGTAGCAAACAGAAGCACAGACACTGTGTCTTGACACTGCAGCACCTGGCAGCCCAGCTAAGCTCAGGCTGGCTCAGGTACCATAAGCCGCCTGTCCCTGACAGCACAAAGCTCAGCACAACCTGAATAACCATCGCTGGCAGTGGGTATGTCCTCAGGCTACCAGCTCTCTGTTGCTAGAGTAACACTCCTGACTACACGAAGTTCAAGTTAACTCAGCCATGGCCTTCACGCATGGATTATGTTGCCTTCATGTTCTCTTAGACCCTAAACCTAATCTAGCTCAGAATCAGAAGAGCCACCCTCACTATCCTTCAGCCCTCAGGGGCTCTGTGTGAGTTAAAGGAAACAGAGGCCAGGTCTTGAAAAGGACATTGCACTGAACTGACCTCAACTTTTTTAAACTGGTTATGGCAGTGCAAAACCCAGCATGCACACACTTATTCCAATTTAGTATTAACCAGTGTGATTTAAACTAGAATGACATGAGCCTTGTTTAAACTCCTGTTTCTGTACCATTATGGCTCTAACAAACATACTCAAGGATCATTTTATTCAGGCAATTCCAACTCTCTCAAGAAGGTGACATTTGGGACAGCTCAGAGGTAGAAAACATGTTTCTTATAAGAAACTACATCCCTTTTTCAGTTCTTCCGTGCAATTACAGACTTCTCAATAAACGGCATGTTCTCCAGCTCCGGTACCAAATATAGGCTGCCTGCCCATTCACCTTACATGAAGCTTCTCTGGCTTTCATGCCATGTAGGATTGCCCCTGTTTCTGCAGCCTCTGGTCCCTGTAAAATGTGGGGTGCCGTGCTAAATCCCACCTCTTGAATCATTAAGAGCAAAACCATACCCCAGTCTTCCTCCTGCTCCTTCACAGGCTCTTATCACCTTCAAGTCAAAGCTGCACACCAGAATCCTGGTGTTGGCAATTCCTCTTTTCAGCTTTGAGGAGTAGAGCAAAAGAACCTCTGACTTTCTTCCTCCAGAATTCTTCGCTTAACTGGGCGTAAGTTTTACAGCCCCATCTTACCAGGCATGTTACCACATGAATAACTTCCAGGCCCGACTGGGGTGTTTTAATCTTTTCCTAGCTGCCAGTGCTACGAAGTTCCAGCTCTCCCTGTCCAGTCACCCACTATGACTTCAGTGATGGACCAGAGGGACACCAAGGGATCTGTGTATCTCCCCGCACTGTATCTTTGCTAAAACTTCTTCTGGCATTTCCAGCTATTTGTCTCTCTTGCTTCTCTACCACTCTAAAGGTGTCATTTTACATTCATTTTAAACAGGCAGAAGCACTGCATGTTAACAAAGATAGCAATACTTCCTTCTGAGTGTTATCCCACATGCTGTTATTTATCATCGCTATTTGGCTTTGGTGCTTGAACTCCCTTTCTCATATTTTCTTGCATTTTACTTTTGAGGAATGTTGCAGAGAGGCAAGATTGAAGATTGAAGCCTAGAGCCACAGAAGCCCATATTAAAATTCTCCTTAACTCCAGTGAAGCCAAGACTTCATCTTACAAGTAAAAATTTTAGCATAAACAAGCCATTTTACATACAATAGCCAATATTAAAATTCCCTCTTGCTCAAATGGAGCCAAGTTTTCATCCCAAAAGGAAATGTTCTAGAACAACAGCCAAATTGCATTTTGCAACCATTTTAATAAATCAGCATATTACCTGTTGCACTTCAGGTACAGCAAGGATACATAGTCAGAAAAGTAACCTAGAACAGCAAGTGAAATAAAGCAGTGCTTCTCGCTTCAGTATCATATGTATGCTCTGCAAACATCAATTATCCAACTTCAAGACATCTGACTTTACCTCTGAATATACATATATATTAAATACTTGTTCTTCAAGTTAGAACTGCATTTATTGCAAGACTGAAGATTTGCAGAAGAGTGTTGTTTCTTTCCCTGTAGGAAATGGAAGTGTTTTCACCAACAGCTGTACATTACCCTGTGCTGAACGCACATCTGTACCCAACCACACATACAAATTCACCTCTGGGTAGCTCCACCAGAAATAAATTTGAGATTTTAAGCGGGAGTTCAAGGGAGAAAACTCTATTAATCAAGCAGAAGGGAACGGTTATGCCCTGGACATGGTCCACCTCCAGACCCCATCACACAGTCAGTGTCAGATTTGGTGCCAGCATGGAAAGAGACAAAGGAAAATGTTCCTTTGCCTTTCAGCCACAGAACACAAAGTGTGTGTGGTTTAATGCAGACCTTTCCGAAAAGCTCCCTGTGCCTGAAGCATTAACAGGGATTTATGGGAGTTCTCACACATGTTCAAATGTCAGCTGGTTTCGTTTGTCTGCAGCCCACTCTTTTTTTTCTCTCAGAGGCTGAGGATCAGTTAGTTTTGAAGCACTTTTGAAGCACACAGTCAACATTTAAGTATCAAAGGAGCTATCAATGCATTCCATATTGGCGCTAACCTTCTACCCAATTTTAACAACTATTCCACGTGATTTCTATAAACCACAATTATTTGCCACACAACTCTTCCCATTTTCCTTGCTATTCCCAGTGCTCTAGTCACCTAGCTTCGGGTGGGTCTTCCACCAGTGTGAAAAAAGGAAGAGCAGAAACACAGTTTCGTTTTGTTTTGTAATTTTTTTAAGAAAAAAA
>VXAV01010739.1:281406-357978 GCA_013399715.1 Alectura lathami
TTAAAGAATTAAAAAAAAAAAAAAAAAAAAAAAAAAAAAAGTAGGTTCAAGTATTGTATCTCTGCAAATTTATGTGATTCATCAAATTTTCAGTTCAATTCATGAATGTTAACATTTTAAAAATCATTTTCTTGTTCAAGCATTTGATGACCTCTGGGTGGTGTGTGAAAGACCCCCACAGACTCTCCGTGTTGATCCCTGCCCTTGTAGATTTCACACAGAGTCTTGCCCAGAAAAATGAGACTTCTTGTCAGCTTCCAGAGTGTAGGCAAGCACATCAAAAATCACTCCTCGGAATAAAAGACCAGAGTTCATTATAACAACTCCTGGCCAACAGGCAGTTGTAGTAGGGGACTGAGATATATTTACAAGTTTCTTGCTGAAAATGTGGTCACGTTTGTAACCAGACCAGAATGTGTAACACGTGTAACTCAAACTGGAAAAATAACCTGACATAACTCTACTGATCTTTTCCATTTCTTCTATCCTAGCATTATTTGTGTCAATGAAAGATGAAGAAAAGTCAGCTTGAAGCGCGATGAGGGTTTCTGTAGAATTGCGAACATATCTTGTCCTTTCGAGGCTTCTGCCACCAGCTCAGGGTCATGGGCAAAATCCTTTCACATTCTACACGTGTACAATCAATGGCAAACAGTTGAGCAGGTGTTGCCATCACTGCTGAGCCCGGTCATTGCCCAAGAGGAAAAATGGCTTGGTAGGTTCCTTACAAGAAGGGCAGTCAGGAGGTGAATATAGTTCATTTTTAAAAGGGGTTTTAAAACCCCTTGTAAACCCAACCATCTGAGTTCTTATTGTGCAAAGAAATTTTGTGCCAGCCCCACTCATGTCTCTTGCGTCAGAAGCTGTACCATGTAAGGGGAAGGCATAACTACAATTAGGGCAAAAGGATGGAAGCAAAGAACAAAACAGACAATGGAAAACATTTCTTACAAATTCAGACCAGCACTAGGAGGCACCAAGCATCATAGCTCTTTAGTTAAGGACTCTGACCTAAGACAATGAATTAGTATTCCACATGTTTCTCCAACCTAACTCCTCCAGACTCCATTCCGAGCAGGCCAGGTATGCCATATGGACACATCTTTAAGCAAATATAATCCAGATACCTCTGGGAAGCCAACAAATAGTTGGGAAGTCTCAGCAGAGAGCAGCAAGTGAGGCAGCAGCTCTCATGGCTAAGGCTGAGACACAGACGTATGTGCCTTCCTAAAGGCAAATGCAGGTTTGATGAGTAAGCTAGGAGGCTTTGGTCTCCAGTAGAAACAATTTACGGAATGACAGATGCCTGCAAGCTTTGAGTCACATGGAGGTGGTGGATGGAGACCGGTGGTTCCCTGTGCCTTTGAGTTACAAGAGGAGGAAGGCAAGAAGTGAAGTGAATCTAGTAGGAACCAGATTGAAAGAAGTTTTTTCACCCCAATGGTGTGCGACTTGTGGAACTCTTTGCTGAAGGATGCGAAATGTTTACAAGGATTTAAGGGGCCTTGACAGATCCTTGGAAGGGAGATGTGCTGAGAGTTACGAGGTGTAGCACTGAAATGACATCCGGCCCAGGAGAGCACTGAGCTGGGAGTAAGTGCACAGTGGAAGAGTACTCACTGGTCACAGCATACAGATTTGCTTTGTTGCTACTCTTCTTGGTACATTATGACAGTTTATTTATCTATCTATTTTGACCAAATGCAACTGTCGTCCAGCTCTTAGGTGTTCTGAGGAGATGGCTTCCCATGAGCAGGTCTTAGATTTCTTAGGGTAAAAGGCACCTCTCTCATTGTTCTTAATACTCACTCCTACGTTCCTTTTACCCCAACGTATCTCCCATCACCTGACAGGTGGTGGCTGGGCACGTGCCCTCTGTTTCCTACCCTGCTTTCTGTTCCATATCACTTGTGAGCGCTTCCAGAGCCTTACCAGAAGTGTGCCTCATCTCACTTCCAATAACCAAATGCAGGTAAAGGCTGAAAAAAGTTTGGGCAGTTCCTCTCTAAGGTTTTTGCTGGAGATTTTGAGATTCTTTTAAATATTGTGTTGAGAACTTAACTCCTCCTAAATGTTGGGTTTACGGGGGCTGCAGTGCAACCATTTCTTCTGGTTAGGTAAAGGCTGTGATGTATTCTTATTGCCTAACAGCTGTGTGAGGGAACCTGGAAATGAAATGGTGTGGGTAAGAAACAGACAATGGTGAAGAAATATTCTATAATCCAAGATGTATTATGCTGCAGGTACTGGGACATAACATCCCAAAAACTGCATAAACCAACAGGTCATGCAAATAAGCACAGATAACAAATCTGAGAGCATTCAGCAAATTTCAAATATTTTAATGCCCATTAACATCCCAGCATACCACAGCTAAGTGCCTCTGATCCCACCGTACCTTACACACAATAGCTGGCAATTGTTCTGTCTCATGGAAAAAACACATGGGAGTGTGATGAAAACTAGATGCTGAGAGAATTGAGAAGTGGAAAGGAACTCCTCCTGTGCTATTCCCCTCTGCAGATTTTTTCCAAATGTTTAAATCAGGGAAGTCCTTTTCCTCTCTTGCTCGGGTCTCCTTTCCTACTCCCAAGTCTAAGTAAAATGTCATACACGCAGCTGGCAAAAAAAGCATTTGGAAAGCATACCACTAGCATCAGGTTGAAGTTACTCATATTCTTTCAGATGAAAACCAAACGTACTGCTTCCTTGGATGGTGTCAGGGAGCTTCTAAAAGGTGAAAAGCTATGAGCACTCTAGCATCATGCACAAGCAATTTTAAGTATCCTTTTATCAAATATCTAATAATTCTGTGATAAAAAAACTAGTGATTCCTAAAAAGAGCACAGATTGGTGAAATCTGTGAAAACTCTGGCACCTCTATACCCACTCTAGTCCCAAGACCGCAACTTTCATTTTTGTTTTCTCATCACTTGATATTCCCCCTGCAGAACATCATTTATGTTCTCCTAAAGGAAAAAAAGAATACTGCCAAGGTTTTATTTCTTTTTTCCTCTGAGTCCAGGCATTTTAAATCTACCTTTTATAGCCTCTCTGCCCTCCTTATTATAAATGAGAAATATGAAGTGTTTCAGTTGCTCTCTTTCCCTTTTTCACTTTTTTTTTTTTTTTTTTTTTTTTTTTGGTATGTGTCCCTAAAGAGACACCCTGAGCAGTGGTTTTTCTTTGTTTTTCTCTGGAAAANTGAAGGCTCCCAGCTCATTATGGCTGCATCTAAATTGATCTCTGGGTTCCCTTGACAATGTCAGACTGGTCCCATGCTTGTCCAGATCAAGACCTTGGTGGATGACATGGTTCCTGTCTGGCCTCTGCAGGTGGGGAAAAGAATCAGAAAGCCTGAGGGGAAAGGGAAGACGCAAAGAATTGTGACATGGGCAAAAAGACATAAAGAATAAGGACATTAGCAAAGCTTTCACCCATACTTGGGAGCTCTGAACCTTTCCTAGGTCTCCTACTTTAGATGAAACCTATCATCTTCCAGAAGATACACTTCTGTGGGAAGTGTAAGCCCAAATCCAGTAAACATTTACAGTTTTCTCATTTGTAAAAAGTGCATATGTTACAAATAGGAATGTAGTGTATTGTTAAAGAAAATTCATGTTCAGGTTTGGGTTTGAGTCCAACAGTTATGTTCTGCAAAAAACAGCATACATTTAAGATGTATTTAGATGAAGATACTTATAGAAAAAAAGGGGAATTTACATATCAAAGCCATTTATTCCCTCAGTCTAAAGGATCCAGTTTGAATCCACCAGCTTCCACTGCCTTGTGGAAATAAGGTGGTGAAGCAATGCAGCTTTTACCAGAGCTTCTGGAACTAGTTTTCATGAACTCCAGTGCTCCCACTTGTACACCATGCCCACTCCCTTTCGTTTGCTGCTGCTGTGTGTTCTCTTTCCTGGAGTCACTCATGGGCTTTTCAAAATGATTCTTAACCTTGAATGTTTTGTACCGGATTTCCAAAAGCACTTAGCCAGGCACAGATACTACATAAATAATGCACATACTGTTATTTTTATTTATTTATTTTTTAAAAAAGGAATCTAAAGTATGTGAACCACCTACATGAAAGACAGTGGAACTTACTCGCAGTCCAGAAGGAAAACCAAGTTTGTAGAATGAGCAAATTTGAAAAAGGTAAGCTACAAATCTGCTTTTCTTGACTAGGTTGCTAACTCTTTGCAGGGAGCTCTAGTTTCATACGCTATATAGGGCTGTATCCCACACTGCACAATGAACAGGAGTCCAAGGTCTCCTGAAATTCTGATATCTGTAAAAATGTGATCCTTACATCTGAAACAACCTTACATGGTCAAAACACCACAGGAGACGTTTATTGCTCTATCCAGTTGCAGGGAAATGGCCACCATTAATCATTTCTCACTATCTCCAGGAGGTAAACTCTGTCATCTCTGTTTCACCAAACTGTCTTTCACTTATCTTTGCTCCTTAATTTTACCTCTGAATGCATAAAAGAAATTGGACTCCCTCTTCTATTGTAAAGCATACTGTCTAAGGAGCTGCACTGTGTATAGAACATTCACACAAAAGTCAAGAACTAAACTGGTGTCTCGACCACATCTTGGCAGTTTGATCAGTCGTCCTGTAAGCAGACTCTGCTGTGCGTATCCATGCAGAGCGAGAACTAAAATCAGGCAGTGTTGTTCGCCATTCCGTATTTTTACTGTTCGAGCAGTAGGGGATGGGGAGAATTTTCCTGCAGTTTGACCCTCTACGGCAAAAGAAATAAGCCAAACTGTATTGTTACTGTCCCCTGCCCAAGTAGCTTACATATTATGCTATCAGTATTATTTTTCTTGCAGAAAACTTTCTATGAATCCTGTGCTCACTGCTCTGTTTACAATGATAAGCAGGTCTGGATGCAAAATGAGAGCTGATAATTGTAATTATACAGTAAACCTCTTTCTGAAAACCCCGCTGCAGGCAAAACTCCTTACAGAACTAAATGGGGCTTTTGCCGGTCTCAGATTTGCAGGAACAGACCTATAGGCTGCAAACTTCTGCAGACAATTAATCCCAATCCTAAATTTTTTTCAGTCATTTTTGATTCTGATTTATGAAGTTTGCATTTGCATAGCGAGTAGAAAGGTGTGGTTCTAATTTGATATTGGTGTTAGACAAAACCTGCATTGATTTTGCTCTCTGATTTATACTAAGTATATCAGGTCAGAATAAATAAAGAGCCACAGATAGTAAAGAAAGAATCTGCAATGAAAACTCTGGAACTGCTTTTTGTGCCAGGCACCTGGGGTAGGTGACCTCAAGTATTCTGAATTAAAATTCAAAGCAACAAACAGATGAGGACAATATATTCCTTTCTTTCTAGTACTTTGCACGTTTAGAACTTGCCAGATGAGGAGGGAGGCCACGAACCTCATTGCTTTCCCGTGGAGCTGAACGCCAGGCACTGCATCACCCAGGAGGAGCAGGGCTGCCTGGCCAGTGGGTGCTGCTCACGGGGGTTGGCAGCGAGCATGGACCTGTCTCCTTCTGCTAGTGGCTGCTCTGCCTGGCAGCGCGGGCTGTGACACGGCTCTGCCAGGACCTCTGTGCCCCAGGGGACAGCGAGACTCTAAAGTGCACTTACTGAAAGGGAAGACACACTTTACGGTTACCAGGCCAGGCAGTGCGCAGAGAGGCACTTGCTAAGGAGGGTCTGTTCTAGACTGCTTCAATACAGACATGGAAATACAGATTTATCAAATCAAAGCGTCTTTTCTGTCTGTTCTGCACTTCAGCCAAGATTCTATGCAGGGTGTGCTACCAAAGCAGGATTTGGGAAATGCAGTTTGTGGTGGGTTTATTGCAGTAAGGTTGTTGTTGCACATGCAGTGTTTCAAATACCTTCAGCAGAGTATTGATACAATTTGAAGCACCATACCGTTGACTCAGAGAGACAGAGAGGCTCATTTTATTTTTATTTAATATTCATGTTGCATTTGGATCATAATTTATGATTACAATAACCTGCAGGTGTGAAAGGCTCAGGTAAGCAGCAGAAAAAGTGGAACATTTTAAGTACAGGGCAGCATAACAGACTTTGTATTTGTTTTGAGAGACAGGTGGCACGCATGATAAAACTATAGAAGTGTTTTTGCCATTTCCTTTTTTTTCCTCCCAAGGCACAAAAAGTGTTAACTTCATTGGAGATAAATGAACAGATTAACCCATGGAAGTCAGATGTTTGATTATATAAGTAAACTGTGGGATAGGACCCTGAAAGAAAGTCAGGTTTCAAGGGCAGATGTGAGAAATGGCTTTAGCAGGCCTGATGAAAAACTGGTGCACTTTGATTTACGCGACTGTATGCCTACAGAGATTACCACCAGATGCTGCTCTCAGGCTGCAGGGTGATGACACAGCCAAGCCCCTGAACCCACTAACAGCTGGCCACTGCCAGAGGAGCCAGCTGTGCTCCCATTGCTCCAGATGTGCAGCCCCCTGCCCCTGCTGTGGCACTGGCACTGTAGGAATTGCCTACAGTAGACCAATTCTGGGAGCAAAAACAGCAAAAAAAGCATTCCCCACCCCCTTCTTTTTCTTCAGACTAGCTCTCAGCTTATCAGTGTGATCTGGCTGCTGTGGAGCCTCTGAGGTGTTCGCATTGGCCCAGAGAAGAAGTGGCAATGGCTGGTTTTACAGCACCCAGCTAAGTCAGGAGGTTCATGGGGATCGGACTCCCTGTGCACGTATGCACAGGAGAAGTTCCTTTGAACCTGGTTAATGCCAGATGTGGACACCAAGGAGCACACACACTGTGGTTTTACCTTGGCAGTGTTTGGCTTCCTGAACAGTCTGATCTGACAGATTTCTCCCTGTACCAATGTCAGTCGAACAATCCCAAGTGAGTGTTTCAGGTTCGCAGAGTATAATGGGATGCGTATTTTCAGATAAGCATCTTCCTAAAAGTGCAGAACTAAAGAAAAAGTTAAGCTCCGTACTAGCCATAGTCACATCTGGGTTTTTGAAGTAAAGGGGTTCACCATTCCTAGCCTTGAGAAGCTCTAAGTCCTCCTTTATAGACAAGACTGACATAGTAGTGTCTACAGAAGAATAACCTGTGTATTTATTAAGTAGATTGATGCTAGACAAACTGTAACTATTCCTCAAGAAAACAAGGCAGACATTTATATAAGGGTGTTTTATTAAGTGCTCTGGCATTTTTGTCACAGTGTGTTTTCAACAGGGACATGAACTTCAGGTTCACTTGCGCTGTACAGGACAGGCAGCCAAGAACACGCTCTGCCTAAAATTTGTACCAAATAACAAGAATCACCATGTAAGCACGCTGCCAAGCCCGAGCTAATCAGCCCTGTGTCTCAGCAGCATAAGCCTGCATCTTTGCCGGCAGTACACAGCGTAAGGACATCCTGCGGCACAAGGACACGTCTGTGTTGTGCACCATTATCAGCAGACTGAATCTCTGGTCCATCTGCCTGTGATAGTGACGACACAAAAAATAGGTGGGACATCAAGTTAATGGAACATAAAATCTAAGTAATTTGCTTTCTTGTAAAAATTAAATAGTTTAACCTTAAGCCTGTTCAGCTGAGCTCGTTCAGTTGGTTTGCTTTTACTTAAAAGCAGTTTCGGTGTTATTTTTAAATCATGGTCTATTCAATAAAGCTTCAGAGGAAATCAAAGCACTGGAGTACAAAGGGTAGAAGCTTTTACATTCACTATCCAACAGCATAAAAATAATTTGTGCTATTGTTTGTATTTTCTGAGGCCTCGCCTAGAACTGTAATTGCAGCAAAATGTGTAATTGTTATGCAGATTTGATCCCTCCTGCAAGAGTTGTTCCTGTTCTGCACTGTCATTGCAAGGGAGAGCCGTGGTTCTCCCTTCACTGCAGCTGCAAGGACCGGGAAGCACAGGAAGCCAGGGCTCCTCTGCTCAGCTTAGCCGAGGCTACGCGTTATCGGAGCACGTTTAGTGTATCGTATCTCACAGAGGCTCTAAGCAGAGAAACACCGCCAAGTCATCACAGAATCACAGAACAGCTTGGGATGGAAGGGACATGAATGATCACCCAGTTCCAAGCCCCTGTCACGGGCTGGATTCCACCCACTGGATCAGGCTGCCCAGTCACCCCCATCAACCCCTGTCAGACAGACACATGGAAGAGGCCCCAGTTTGCTCATCCCAGGTGGCTGTGGGCAGACTGGAGACCAACGTGGGTCTCTCGGGCTTGGATTTGGTGAGGAAGGACCAAGGGGCCTCAGCCTTTCTGTCTGTGCCGCATGCTGTCACATGAGGTTGTTGTGACTTTGAAGGCCTTGCAGCTCGCCCCACCGGCCAAAAGTACACATCAAACTAGGAAGTAGGTGTCATGAGTTCAAGGGCTTTCGCAGCTCAGAAGCAGGTTAGCAAGTGTCACAGGACACTTAGGAAACTTTGGGACCATCTGTGTCCCACCTGAGAATCCCAGACCACTCATTCATGCATGCTTAGTCCCACGGCAATGTGTAGCGTACAGCCCACCTGTGTGTTACGTTTCCTGTGGCCATCCTTCCTCTATTGGATCTGTCCTCTTCCGTAAGATAACTAGCAATTTTTCACCATATGATGCATGATGGACCAAAAAGTACACAAAAAGTAGGATAGCATAGGCAGCCACTGCCTGACCAAAGTGCAAAACTATTTGTGATGATTAGCGTGTGTCACTACACACGTTAGTCACTACTAATTAGGAAGCCAAATTAGCTTAAGCCTCTGGAAGATGATGTAAAAGTGAAGCAAAGCTGGTGCCCTACATGGTAAGGAGTCAGAAGAAACCAGTGCCTGAGGTGAGTTATGCTTCATGTTGCCCTTGATGGGTGGCCCTTCCAGGTGCTATACAGGCTTCACTTGGGAATGGTGGGCAAAGGGTCCCAGAGACCAGGAAAACCTGATCTTTTACTTCTGCTGAATGAAAGTGAGAAGACCTACAGCTTTTTTCCAAACCAGGAAAGTCCTACCAATTTGCAGACAGCGAGACAGTGCCATGAAACAGCTCTGTGAAACCTGATCGTTCCATGCTGTTTTTCTTTAATCCAGAGTCCATTATCTCTGCTGAAGAGATACATGTGGGCTTTTATGTACGGCAACTGCACCAGGGGTGGTCTTTGAATTAGAGGACATCTGCTCACAGAGCCCACAGCAAGTCACACCAGTCAAGGGACAGCGGGCTGCACAGCTACACTAAAAGCAAGTGGCACAAAAAGCATCCTCTTGTATGGCTGAAGGGAACAGTGCAGTGAAAACTAGGAGATGTGAGGAAGGGGGTCTAATCTTCAGGAGTATATACAGTCATGTGAGATTAACCGAGGGAAGTAAGATAAACATTTTAAAGGTTTATTCTGCTTGTAATGGGTCTAGCAGATTTCAGTTAGGTTGTTTGAGCTAATGAAGTTCAGTCTTAATGACTAGGGTAGCTAATAGCTGGCTAATAAAATGCTAAATAATCATTCTATTAAAATATGTAAAATAGCAGACACACACACAAAAAGGACTTTATACAAGAGGTGAACACAGATCTCACTGGGAGGACCAAGTTCACAGCAGCCAATGGAAAACATAATTATTAGGGTGTATTTAGCAACCAACAGTCCATCTACCCCACTGGAAAATATTACTTTTTCAGGAGAAAAAAGTAACACAGACTTCAGGCAAACAAAGAAGGATTTTTTGAATTAGTCATTGTATAAAAAATCTTGCTGCTTACAAGAATAAATAAATGGGTGAGTTTAAGGTAGTATTTTTAAAGTAATCAAATTACACGCACAGTATTTATTTTTACACTCTGTGGCTGTAAAACACCAGATGTCATACCATGAAGTAATGTCAGAGGAAGACTGGAATTCACTGAGGAACAGTCAGATGCTTGCTCTCAGCGGAGAAGTCTTGCTCATAAAACAAGTTTGCTTCAAATGCAAGAAGACCAAACATGCTTCACTGCTATCAAGACTTGTGTTCCCATAGCCTGTGGGGCTTTGATGCCTTAAGCTTGATTATTACTCATGTGACACAGGGGGAGCTCAAAAGAGTGTATGATGGAAGGAGAAAAAGTAGCTGCCAGAAGTTGTCTTATCTTATGGCAGGGACTAACTAAAGGAAACATTGCCTGTTGGATATTTGTATTGATGTATGGCTGAAGTCACTCCACTCTATTTTACAAAAGCAAAATTGTAGTACAGCAAAAAGATTTTCATTTGAGTTGGAAAACACAAAATTCTGATAGAAATGCAAAGTTTCACCTCATATATTGTGCTGCTTCTTGCAAAATGTAAGTTTCTGGCATCTTATCCATAGTGCGTAGCTTGCCAACTCCATTTTTCATGAAACTTCATGTAAGGATAGCTGGGGACACAAACAGTGTAACAAGAAAGAAACAGCAGAAAAATGGAGCTGATGATTCCATGGTTTTGTACAGTCTGTATTTGCGTGGTGTTATTTCACACAACATATCAAGTGTAGCTCAGTTTGCGCATATGTTCCACATCACAACTTTATACACTGAAATAATTTCAAATGGAAATTAATTCATGTCATGAATTTATCTGTGTACAACATAAAAAAGGACAATTCAAATTGTAACTGTATATTCATACAAAAGCGCAGAATGTGATTTTAGCTGGATTTTCCTTTTTTAAGTACTAACAGCAAAAATAAACATAGTGCCTAGGTTCTAATGTTAGAGTTTGGTGGGCATATACTGTCTGTATTTATTTCACCCCCCAAAGTGCTTTAGTTTGTGATTTTGCCAAATCCCACTCATCAAGGCGTAACAAAGCAGCCCTCGTTTGTCCTCTTCTAGGACAAAATAAAGAGTGAGGCTGAGGTTCAGTGTTCATCATAGGTTTCAAAATTTGAGTACTCAAGATAAAACAATACAAACGTTGTATTTCTTCATGTGGAATTTCATCTCACCTTTATAGTTCATTTCAGTCAAATTGAGCTAAATCCTGTTTAGCTATGTTCACAGTCCTTCCCTTCCATCTCTCTGGCATTTCAGATGGGGAGTGAGTACGTTAGAGGCTCGCTCTGATACAATCATGGGGTGTTGCAGCAGCAGAAGCAGATTTTAGTCAAAATGCTGCTTGGGAAACATATCTTGGCAAGTAACAGCTCCCTGATGGAAATAGCATTTGGCATCAAAAGTTATTTTACAGAGCGCCTATGCACAGGGTTTCTCAGTTGTCATTTTCAAAGGACCTTCCCTTTTGCTGGCTGTGCAGGTGCCGAGCTGAGATTACAGCCTGCTGTGCGAAAGGCTGCTCCTCTTCCTCCTACCTGTCTCTGTTCTCACCTGCCTTGTTTACTTCCCTGCCCTTGTATCTTGTTGCAGACAGCCTGCAGAACAATTTTCGGCAGGGACTGGCATTTTACCACATGCTGGATCAGCAGGCAGCTCCAGGTCTCAGACGTTTTGCGTTTCCCATCTAATCAAGCAGTAGCAGTTGCAGCTCTAACACAGCTCTTTTGGACAGTGGATCTAGCCAGGCTGATAAATAGTGTTATCCTGGTGCAAATAAGCTTAACAAACTTTTCAAGCTTAACAAATAAAATAAATAAATAAGCTTAACAAACTTTTTTTTTTTTTTAATTTCATAAATTGTATTTATGAAATAAACTGATACTTTCCATCACGTACTAGCAGATAAAGCTCTGTTTCTTGGTGTGTTGAATCGCTATGAGCAAGGTTGAGAAGTAGTTGATACTTGAGTACAAGACTACTGACATCATCCAAACTGAGTATCCTATTCTGTTTTCCTCTGGATTTTTTTGTTTATTTCTTTGGTTTCAATAGGTTTCTCAGAGTTGAAAATTATCATCAATTAAGAGGGAAGTAAGCAGGACATCGTAAGTAATAGGGCTACAAGACATTATCTACCCTGTTCGTTTCAGTCCAAGGTAACTCACATCCTGGATGAAGTTGATAGCAATGTCCTTTACATTAAAATGACATGTGTGTTTTTCCCACAAATTCCCACAAAGACATGCACAAACATTTCTGAAATGGAGAAGGCAATAACTATACCTCCAAACCTGTTAAGTCAAAGGGACATATGCAAAGGTAACTGTCTTTCATACTGAAAGTATAAAGAGCATGTTGTCATTCAGTAAGGTAGACTAAACAATCTGTCTTTGCTAGATAAAAACTATTAAATCTTTGGAAACATTTACCATATCAGGTATCTGATGAAAATAACAGTAATAAATCTGAGATGATTTAGAAACCCTATTCCCTAGGCAATTGCTGTCTGCCTGCTGTTATGCAGAACATGTTTGCACCATGCTTCATCAATTTAACTTTTCCTGCATGGAATATTTTCTTCTAAGAGCACAGCATTGAATTGTCTAAACAAAATGAATGATGTAAAATGTCAGATGGAGAGTTTGGTATTTCAGAAGCAGTGCAAGACAATACTTAAAGATCTCTGCATGTATTGTTTTTCTGTTTTTTTTTGTTTTTTTTTTTTTTTGGGGGGGGCAAACTAGATGCCAGATTGATGTTTAACAAATAGTGCAGTAAATATTCTTTAGCATTCAAGTGATAAACAAATGTAAAGTCATGTCTCAGGAAATCAGTTGTATGTTGTCAGAGCAGTGCATGTAACATCTGATTGCTATGGGAGACGCCACAGGGCTCGGCACCAAGACTTGTACTCGATGGCTTAATGGGATTTGCTATGCTTTGTCAGTGGGGTGAGCCTTCCAAGTAGCCCCTTCACCATCCTCCGTGACTTCTCCAGACAAAAGAGCCAAACTTTTATCACATCACATTCAGTGTGAATATTCCAAGCCATAACTCACTTGTAACCACATCTTGAACTCTAAAAACACAGAAGCGCTGCTTTGTCAGTTGGAATTTCGGGAGGACAGCCAAGTACTGCAGAGCAGTTTTTATGGAGTTACAGCAATAAAATCAGGAGCTAGCCAGAAATGAATGTTTCTTAATTTGAGGAAAAAGTTACTACCAGTTGAATAAGTGAGATTTTCACAAATTTCAGTTCAGAGCACTAAGCCTTGTTTTTTTGGAAACAAAAACCTTACCATCGAAGAAAAACTCTAGGGCCTTTGACTATCAGAGCTAATGATAAGTAGATGACATTTCTTTTCATGGTAGTATAAAGGACTTCCAAACCCTAGTGCATTAATTCTCTGCTCAAATAAAGGTTTTTTTCAAGTAAAAGTTTTCTTCAAGCATATAACTTGGTTGTTGCTTTGGATGAAATGAATAACACTGCCACCTTATTTTCTGATTTTTGATTTACCTGTTGGGTTGCTGGGGAAAAAATCAGATACTGATTAAGAAACCTGAGTAAGTCTGAAGTGCTCTGGCTCAGCAAGTTCAGGTTTTGGACAGATGATAGTAAGCAAGCTGTTTTTTCCAAAAATTACAAAGTTCTCCAAAGTGAAGGAAACTGTAAGGCATTCCCCCACCTCACTCCACGTCTCTACACAAATATTTATATTATCTGGCCATAAACTGACTTTATCAAATTAAATTAAAAACTCCATACTCTTACAAACATTTATCTATAAATTACGTTACATTGGTAACAGATTCTGAGCCCACAAAAGTCCAAAGCACTATTTCAAGTACTACGATGAACTATTTAAAGAGTCATTTTCTGTGTTTTAAGTTGGTAAGAAAGATTTTCAAACTTTTGTTTAAATAAAAAAATAAAAGATCTCTTAGATATACCAGTGACCACAGTACCTCGCATTACAAATGTTTTATGCTGCCCTTTTGGGATATCAGTTACAGGACCCATAAGCAGAGTCAGTACAGAGACTCTTCCAGGCATGAGACATCTGGTTCTCTGGCAGCCTACGCAGACGTTTGTATTGCCAGCTTTAAATTAGGCCTTTGAATTTGCCACATGCTTTAACTGGCAGTGGGCTGACTGGACTGTCATGTGTTCCTGGTTGTGGCAGCTTTAACGTTTAATGCTTAGGTTTATTCCCCTCCCTTCTCTCTCTTGAGAGAACCTCCACACAGGTAAAATTTCACCATAAGCCCTAATATTTAGGACTTAAAGCATTGCTCTTCTAAGTCTCTAACTACACATTTCTCACTGGTTTTCTAAGGAGTGGCACAAATTTACAGTATTACATGAATTATGACCCTCAATATTCCTGGGCATCACCCAAGGCTCTACACATGCAGACATTCAAAAGAAGTAATTAGATTTCCCATCTGCACAAAACCATTCATGCGTTCGGCCGGTCAGAAACTTCTCAGTCACTTAGTTTAGCAAACTGAGTCGGAAGCTCATCTACTAGTTTCTAGCTTGGTGCCTGGCTTGATTATAGAATTTTTTTACTGGAGGAAGTCAACTGGAGGAGTTGTGTTTGTCAGTGATAAAAATGAGACATGTCATCTGAAATACAGATTGTAAATAGTCTTGTTTATGTATATCTTGGTGTAAGTTATTCTGAAAAAAAAAAAAAAAAGCCTCTTACTGCTTTTAAAAGTAAATGGAAGATGATTTTAGGAAGGAAAATAATTCTAATGTTATCTCTTGGATGTTAAACCCTAATAAAAAGCATAAAACTGCATAGAAGGAACATTGCTGCCTTCCATCTGCAGTGAGCTAGGAAATAGAGGAATTGAGATAGTTCATTCTTAATCTATTCCTGTTGTGTATTAGTTTCAGCATCCTAGTAATCTTGCCTCTACCTCTGACACTTCAGGTACATATAAAACATACCTGCTCTGCTGAATGCTCAAGGGCCATTGTTTCGCTGGGCCTTCTGGAGCCATGGAGTTGTTATATTATCGCAGAATCATAGAATCATTTGAGTTGGAAGGGCCCTTTAAAGGCCATCCAGTCCAACTCCCCTGCAGTGAACAGGAACAGCTACAGCTGGATCAGGTTGCTCAGAGCCCTGTCCAGCCTGACCTTGGAGGTCTCCAGGGACGGGGCATCCACCACCTCTCTGGGGAACCTGTGCCAGTGCTTCACCACCCTCATCACAAAAAACTTTTTCCTTATATCCAGGCTAAATCTCCCCTCTCTCTGAGTTTGAAACCATTTCCCCATGTCCTACCACAACAGACCCTGATAAAGAGTCTGTCCCCTTCTTTCTTTTAGTCCCCCTTCAGATATTGAAAGGCTGCCATTAGGTCTCCCTGGAGCCTTCTCTTCTCCAGGCTGAACAGCCCCAACTCTCTCAGCCTGTCCTCACAGGGGAGGTGTTCCATCCCTTGGATCATTTTTGGGTCCCTCCTCTGGACGCGCTCCAACACCGCCATGTCCCTCCTGCCCTGAGGACTCCCCATCTGGACGCAGCACTCCAGGTGGGGTCTCACCAGCGCAGAGATTCATACTGATCTTCAGAATTATTTGTGTTATTTATCATTTCTGCTTAGATGACCCAATGAAGAGAATATTGAGTAATCCAAAATGTTGTGGAAAATGGATCTCCATTGTAAGCCTATATTCTTAAAACCAGTCAATAAACAGAAAGCTGTTTTCCTTTACTCATGATTTTTTTAAACTTCTCTCAGTCTGCAGAAACTGCTTTAACATCTGAAGTCAGCACTGACTTCGGAAAGCGGAGAAGCAGAGGGCAGAAGACTGCAGTCATCACTGCTCTCCAGCCCTGGGCACCATTTATCACAAGTGTCACTGACTTCTCCTTCCCCCCAGGAAATGATTAAATGCCAATCTGTTACGCTGAGTGACTGTCAAGTGTGCACCTTGCAAACGCCTTCTAACTTTTATAGGTAAACCTTCTTCTCCAACTGCATTTACTGTAAGGATGAACAACCTTCCCTCTTTATGCCGGTCCCTCTGTTTGCTGACCTCTTCATGTCTGCATATCCATTTTCTACTTCTTCACCACTGATATTGCTGAGGCCAGTCCCCTGCCTCCAACATCTGCAGTGCCCTCCCTGCTCCTGTGGTAATGATGCTCCCACTCTCTTCCATTTTAGTGTTCACTAGTGCTGCACACAAACCTTAGACCAGTGATGGGCCAGACAGGTTGAATCTTTCCTAATCTGATATAGAAAACATTGTACCATGATATTATTAAGTAGGCTTTAACCTGGTGTGAAAACCATTAAAATAGCTTGACATACATAATATTGGTATAAAACGGAAGGGAAATAACAGGGCTTCTGTGAAAACAGAATTTTCCTTATTTTGGAGACAAGGGAAGACAGCAGCTACTCAGCTCTTTGGGGGATACCCAAAGGCAAGTTTTAAGTGTTGCTCATTAAGTGTGGAAGTAGGGAGACTTACAGCTTCAGGAATCCAAACTGACAGCAGGGCTAATAGCAAGCTAGCAACCACCCTGCTCTGCTCCTTAAAACAGACATGGATCTGGTGCATTTCTGTAATATACTGTATTTATCTGGTAAAGGGCCATGCGATAGCATGGTCATTTAGAAGAGTAATAACACAGCCCCAGTAATGGCACTTACTGCTGCTGCAAACTCCATCAGCCTCTAGCAGATTAACAGGCTCCCTGCAGACAAATAGCACCCAATATTCATCCACCTAGGGAATTAGGCATCTGCTCACTTTGTCTGCTGAACTGATTGCCTTTGTGTTACACAGTTCATTCTCCTGACAATTGACCTTCAGAATAAATGTGAAATGCAAACCTCGGAGCATGTAAAGAGCCTCTAAAATCTATCAAATCACTTTATAAAACCCATCTATTTTGGCTCAGCCAGAGCACTTTCTAATTTAAGGCTGACGTTTATGCGTTACACAAAAATAGCTAAACATGAATACTGACGAGGAAAGAAGCTATAAGCATCAGAATCAGTAGTTAAACTTTTACAGAGCTTAATTTTAAAATTTAGGATAACGGCATGAGATTCTAAAATTTGTAAGAAAAGAAAATTTATGTTTTTGTGAAAGATCTTTAGAAAGCTATGTTCAAGCATAGCTAGATCATTAAAATATTTTATGGGGAAGATTTGAAGAGAAGTGCTTCAGATTCATTGGCACTTGCTTAAAACTGTAATATTTCACAGAAGACTCTAATGTGAAATTGAAGAAGCTTATTTTACACATTTAAGCGTGTACCAACTTTGATAGCACTCAGATCTCAACACTTGTGTAATGCAGTGCCCCTGTCGGCAGAAAACATCTGTCAAGTAGACCTGGTGAAAACAAAGGTTTCTCTAGGTTTGTGATGAAAATTGGCCTTTGACAGAACAGAAATTTCTGTGAGAGTTTTTCCACACTTTCACTGGCCCAAGAAAAGAAGCAGGATAGGTATTAAAAATATAGATGTCATCTAGAAGCTAAATAAATTGAATTTCTTCTACCAATTTCTCTGTAAATAAATATATTTGCAGAGTAGTTAATGGCAAGTCATGATCTACCTCAATTATGACAGAAGTCTGAAGAGGGAACTTCACTCACCAGAAAGCAGAATGACTTGTAGCTAATGTACTGTTGATATGAGTTTGAGTGAACAAAAGTTTTCCTCAAGCAGTTGTGCTGGATGTACACCCACACCCTCAAATAGAGTTCTGTAGGAAAAAATGTCCCGTAGTTGTGCTACATTTAGGAAGTTTAAGGTATGACTTTTGGTTAAGTTTAAACCTAAGCAACCAATCTCTTACAAATCTGGCATACTGGGTCACAATAGCCATCCTTGTAGGTTATATCTCCACTAGAAAGCAGGGCTCTGTAGGCATGCTGATGGGAGTGAATCAGCTGGTGCTGAGGACCAGACATTAATTGCATTTGGCAGGGTTTTGCTTTGGACTGGCTGACCTGATCCCATCTGCTGGGGCACGCTGCATGCAGTCCAAGCGCATCTCAGTTATGTTCAGCCCAGTTTGTGCATCCTGAGACTGGCCCATAAGGTAAACTGCACCCTCAGGCTGCTTGCAGCGTGACCCACGGTGAGCAGGGACACTTAGGCTCACTTCAGGAGTACACCATCTGAGTTAAAAGGTTTATGTAGGTTCTGTCCCTCTGCCAGCACACATGCCTGAAGAATAAGTGCTGCAGCTGCTAAATAGCATGCCTACGGTGAAGATTCTTCTCCTAATCTCCACTGTTTATCACTAATAGAGTGACTGAAATCTCTGAAATATCTTGGAGGAAGATACGGAATTGCCGTATTTGTGATTAGGGTTTTTTTAGTAATTTGCGGGTATAATGGGTAATAGCTTCTGTCCAGAGTGATCCACGGTTCCTTTCTTTGAACGTTTTCTAAAAGCCTTACTCAGCCGCTGGCTCTCCTTTTTCACGAAAATATTTTCCCATTGTAATCAGATTTTATTGCCTAAAAGTGAAGTCCTTGCCTTAAAGGAGCACAACCAACTAGCAATGCATTTAAACTAACGTTTTTCTTTTTCTTTGCCTTTTGGCCCAGTCATCATAACTATAGAAACGAACTTAGCTAATCTGAAACATTGCCATAACCCATCTTTTTGTTGGGATCTGTGTGCTAAAGGATATAGTCTTGATAATTATCCAGATCACCTCAAATCGCTGTCTTTAGAGATATGAAATGAACCGGTAGACTAAATACTGGAACAATTCAGGGTCATTCATACCATTTCTTTTATTAGTTTATCAAAGTGAGTAATATGTAGCGAACAATGTTTGTCCTTCAGTAAAAAACGTGATAAAGGGAAGCAAAATATTTACCTGTGTGTACCTGAGCGACCTTTCTAGAAGTCTTTGGAGAAATGCCCCACTGGCCATGTCCTGTGTGGCTTGGAGAGCAATGGTGGGGGGATCTGAGCGGTCCGTCGGGTCCAGGCTGTGACCACCCCACGCTGTTCACCTGGCACTGCCTCATTGGGTCCTGCTGGCAGGGCAGCGAGACACCACCATAAGTAAATGCACAAGGCAGGAATCATCCCCATGGATGGTCACTATACAGAGGGTGCCAGATAAACGTATACACAATTTAAGAATGGAAAAAACTATATTAAAATTGTAATACTCAATAGACACTGATAGGAAAAGGTGAATACAAATCATATGTGACTTCTGTAGTTACAAGAGGTGCTCAGAGTGGTTACCATCAGCATCCAGACACTTCTGATTACTTCAAAATGATCTTGCACTCCTCAAATGACAGCTGTGCTTCTATCATTTCTTTGCCTATCCTGCTTGTCATGACTGTCTTGTCTATCACATGGTGATGCCAGCATTGTCTTGATTAACACCGTCTTTTGAGTGAGCGTCATACGACACATTGCTGTCATAATTCAATTCAACTTCAGAAAGGAATACCTAGATAACATGTGCTTGCATTTTTTTGGCACCCCCAGTACACACACCATACCCACAAAAATATCGAAGTGTGAACATCCAGTGTTATTTTTTTTTCCTTGAATTCACTTCAAAAGATGTGTTTGTATCCCTGCCTTATGGAAGCCAAATCATCAGTAACAAGAAATACAAATTCTCCTCCAACAAAAGTGGTTAATTCCAAGCTTTTGCTTCTGAAGTTACTAGAAATTGAGTCATATTACCATGAGTGGGCTGAAGAAATGTCAGGCATGTTCCAACAACCCCACAGAGTGACTGGGGTTGGGCTGATGATCTAAGAGAAGACACAAACTTGTCTGAGGCTGGCAGCTTCCCATGTAGTAAACTGAGCACCACAGCATCACAGCTTCTTGCTTGAGGGCAGAGGGGGGAAACCACCCATTACTCACCACATGTTATTTTCCATATTAGTTCAGTTTTATGGTTTCTGAAAAAGCAAGCAAACAGATTCTGCGACAGCAATTCAGAATGCTTCAGCATCTCAGAGCTGCTCCTGTGCAGCTGATGCTGCAGGACCGAGTGGCTGGCTAGCTGCTGGCTGCTGCCAGTGCTGTCAGGCCTGGGCTGAAGAGTGGTCACGAATAGAGTTCTCTGTGCAGTGCTTTAATAAAAATAACCACCTTTGGCCAGGCTGACATTCAGAGAATCTCGAAGCCTGGTCCTAGGCACCCTGCTCTGGGTGTCCCTGCTGGAGCAGGGGTTGGACCAGGTGGACCCAAAGGGCCCTGCCAACCTCAGCCATCCGGTGATTGTTTGTATTTTATACTGTATATGCCTTAACAAAGTGCATCAAGAGGTGTTTAAGGAAGTTAAAACACTTAAGGTATTCAGGAAAGGCAAAGGGAAGTGTCCTACTGTAGGCGCCAGGATTGAAACAGCTGCTGGCAGCAGGAAGCTGACCCTGGTCCGGGTAAGCAGGATAATGTGACTTTTCGAGGCTGCTGCAGTGCGGCCCATCCGACAGCGGGGCTGGACCATCCCACCAGATCCATCGCGTGGTGGTTGCTCATTTGTACATTCAGTAATTCACTGTGTGTCTCTTAACGTTCAAGGCTGTACTCCTTGAGCTAAAGTGCTTGCTCAGAACTTTCCATTTGCAAAACCAAAAAGATTTTTCGCTGATTATCTTCTTTTCTTTCCCTCTTTCAGCAGTCCCTTATTGTTATGCTGAAGCTGCTTTAGCTTCTACTTGACATCATTTTGGTGTTTTAATTTGCTGCCTCCTTGTATGATTCACTTTCACTGTGCACTGTTAACCAGCTGAGTGGTGTTAAAAAGCTTAGAAATATAGTACCATAAAATTATTAAAAATATTTATTTAATATGTATTAACTTTGATGTTAGTGCTAGTATTGGTACTAAAATTTAGAGTATTTACCATATTAGTAAATTTTAATATCATCATTGTTGCAGTTTCTGTAAAAAGATATTAGAAAGCAGATGATCTAATGTTCCTCTGTAATTTGTTTTCCTGTTCAGCTTGTAAAGCTCTGACCTTACCAGACAAAGACTGAGAAAACACTGGGTAGACTTATCACCATTTTCACAAAATCAGCAGGCTCAGTGTGCTAGATGAGCGAAATGTGAACAATGAGGAGGTCTAAAAGTAGAGGGTTCTTTTTTTACTCTGGCAAATGGGCAGATAGGAGCAGCTTTATTGCAGCACTCCCTGCAAGCAGTCTATGCCTGTATTAGCAGACCCTATAAAAGACGTAATTGCTGTGTTAAGCACAGCTATGTGGGTCTGTTAGGAGCAGGGTACAAAGTGGTTTGTACCCTCTCCCAACATTCATAATACACCCTGCCATTGTTCACTAATCTTGCCACAGCTTCTTTTATGAGGAGTCAGGAGACTGTTATTCCTCAGTTCTTGCTGACTGTGTGAGTAGTGATGATTCCCAGTCCCAGAGCCCCTTTCTGCTATGGAGGAAGAGAAGTTTCAAACTAAAATTCAAGCGATCAGCGTACTTAAAACATACTGTACCTGGGACACTCCTGTGAAGTGTTTGAATCCCTGCACTATGATGTTCGGGCCAGGCACCTGAAGGCCACCTGGTTTGTCTCTAAGCTGTTCTGGCCTGTTGGTCTTTCTGCCGGATTTTAAAAAGACCAGTTTTCGTTTTCTCTCCTTGCAGGATGGGGAAGTTTCTGGAATCTCTCATCATTTGCCGCTCAGCCAAAATTCTCATCATTGTCAAATGGTGTTTCATGTGTGATCTATTATTCCCGTGTGCTCAGCAATCTTCCTTGGGATCAGTCATGGGGACAACCTCTGTGTGAGCAGCTTCATTGTAACTCACCCTACAAATGAGATTTTTGTAACAGAAAAAAAAAAAAAAAACCACGAAAGCGATCAGAATTGAAAATGTTGCTGTAAGGGCTGTAGTGCAGAGAGATTAAGGCTGAGAGAAATGGGGCTCTTCAGCCTGGAGAAGAGGAGACTAAGAGGAGATCTGATCAATGTATATAAATATCTGAAATGCAGGAGCCGAATGGACGAGGCCAGGCTCTTTCCAGTGGTGCCCAGCAACAGAACAAGGAGTAATGGGCAAAAACTGGAACACAGGAGGTTCCATACAAATCTAAGAAAAAACGTAATTCCTGTGAGGGTACTGGAGCCCTGGAACAGGCTGCCCAGAGAGGTTGTGGAGTCTCCTGCTCTGGAGGTATTCAAGACCCGCCTGGATGCCTTCCTGTGGGACCTGCTGTAGGGAGCCTGCTTTTGCAGTGGTGTTGGACTAGATGAGCTCCTGAGGTCCCTTCCAACCCCTGCAATTCTGTGATTCTGTGAGATTTATTTGCCCCTGTAAGGTAGGTATATTTTAGATGAGTACCAATAATGGACTTAGAAAATGCAGGGCAATAAACATCCTGTAGTAAACGTTCTGCACTAACATCTGCACATCACAGATGTCAGTAGACATGAAAACTCAAGACCAGATTCTAAGTTCATAAAAGCCAGCGTAACTTCAATTACTTGAACACAACAATATATGGTAACTCCAACAGTAAAAATTGGTTCTATGTTTTTATATTTTCAGAAACAATTTAATATTTGAATATGCAATATAAATCTTTCTTCTCATAGTCACAAACACAGATTGCCAAGTTAAATCAGCCCCACAACACTACTATAATATACAGATTTAATCTCACTTTGGTTAGGTAAATGACCTCACCAAGATCTGTCAATTGATTCATTGCCTGCTAATCCTTATTTGTGGCTCATATTTTAAAAATAAACATTTATCTTGTGCTAATGAGGAACAGCAGGAAAAAACATTCTCAGCTGATTCAAGAAAATGTGCAAAGTAGTGAGATTAGTGTGAAAAAGTCAAAGTAAAATACCCTGAGCAATCATATCCCTGGAATCATAAAACAGGATGTTTGGTTTCCTTAACGGGAGAAAAAAAGCAATAAAACAGGTAGCCCTAAGGTAAAGTTGCCAGAGGAAGAGAATATAATATAGCTTAATTACGTTACTCTACGCTGTATGGGTTCTTCTGCAAATATTTATTTCACTGTGTAGGTGATGGAAAGTGGACTTCCAGAGCGTAATTCATATCTTTAGCAGTTGGAATAGTCTTGAGATGTCCATCTCTCATTGTGTAGGGTAGGGTGGCCGAGCACATTATGGAGTGGACCTGAGCAATTATGGATATGCAGGAGGTGCTATGTGAAGATACCTGCCTAATATTGTTTTTTTACAATCAAGAACCCTTTTTTTTTTGTGTGTGTGCGACTGGTCTATTCGTGAAGTCATGCTGGTAGAAAGGGGCAGCATTTGCTTAGATACCTGCAAACAACACCTCCCATATATCTTCAGATTCTCACAATATAATATAATTCTTCTGTCTGTTGGCAGGACTGCTAGAAATTGCAGGAGTGTTGCAGTGCCACTCAGGGAAGCCCTGTAGAGTTGACTTCATTTTCAATTGGGCTGAAATGACATGAGCCTAAATAGGCACAGTTAAGCTAAGCATTACTATCGTAATGACAATCAGTCTTATCACTTTTTTGCTTAGTGAAATCTTACCATGGCATCGTTTAGGATTAGGATTTCAGCAAACACAAAAGTTTCTATAGGATTCCAAGTCATGCAACCCAAGCAGCTATTAATACAATAAAGAAGTAAATCCCAAGGTTTTACATCCATAAATATGCAGCTTATATCAATAGTACTCCCTTTTGTCGAAAATGATTTTGCAGAGAACTGGCAGAGCATTGATCTAGTAGAGAAAAATTACTTCTGAAGCAGTTTATGAAGATAATATAGGAAAATAGCAAAAATATAATTGCTCTAATGGTTGGTGCAGCTGCCTAACAAAAAATTGTCTTCAGAGAACAAATAATTTCATTGCCACTAAAATGTTTAATTCCCACTCCAAGCCTTCAATTTGACTTTGTTTTTTGAATAGCCTTCTGCATTTTATGGGCTTTTTTTTTTTTTCTTTTTTTTTCCAGCGCGATTGGTTGCATTTTTCAGTGATAGGATAGCAGGACGGTTTTGTGTAAGAGAGTGAGGACTGGTTTGTGCTATGACAAAAAAAAAAAAAAAAAAAAAAANAAAAAAAAAGATAAAAAGAATTAGTTTTAGAAAATCGAGATCAAAGGAGGGTCAGATTGCATATATGCGTATCAAGAGTAAGTTCAAAGATCTGGACCCATCAAATTATGCATAACTATCTTGTTTGTATGCATGGCTGTTATATGCTTCCTCCCCATTCATTCCCTGCTGTTAAGTGAAGCTGCAAACTTGCAAATCACTATAAACACATTTAAATTTAGCATCTTGAAATCATTTTTATCAAGACACATAATTAAGCATGTGTAAGATGTGCGATGTGTGTATTATGATGTCGTTAGGGCTTGAGACTGTCTTGTATGCCTACACAAGGCCTCTCCCAAGAAAAAAATATTTCTTTAAGAAATGCATGGCTCTGAGAAGTAGCTGCAATCACTACTGCCTTGGTTCCCCTTTCATTCTCTGGTGTGAAGACCCTCCACCATAATTCTACCCTACCTACTTATCAGGTCTGTTTGGTGCTTTTTAAGCTTTTATTTCTGATACTGAAAAACAAAATGCACAGCATCCAGTTGAACAAACAGCAGAATGCATGTCCCATCTTGACAAGTCAAATGGCCAGCTCAAACGCCAGTCCTAGTCATGGCAATGTTGGATGGGTGGTCTGCCCTGAGAATCCTTATGCAGGGTTGGAACCTAAATATATGGCCATAAAAATTCTTGAGAAGGATAAAATGTAGTGTCCTGATGGGACAGGCAAACAGAAAGGCACTGGGAGGCTTGCACAGCCTTTATGAAGGGACCTGATGTCCAGCAAAATAAGCGTGGTTGGCTTCCATTCCCCAGCTCCTAAGTACAGCTGACTTCAGACTTGCCAGGTGTGCATCCAAAATAGCCTTACTGAATCTTAAAAATACTTTACTTTTAAACACACACAAAAAAAGCCCCCTTTTTTCCTTTCCTATAACAATTTCAGCGTGTTCAAATGGAGATTATCAAAGCAAAGGCACTTCCATTATCAAACTGAACACACTTAAGCTGTTGGTTGTCTTTTTTAATCCTCTGGTGTTAACAAATACCTCCTAATGTTCAGATCCTACAAGCAATTGGTTGTACAATTAACTAACGTGTAAGGTGGTGTGTATATTTACCCGCAGCTCCTTGATTTGGTTCCACTGAAATGGTAACTGATATTTTCTATCTTTATTCCCGCCTACCTTATTTGTGCCTTTGACAAAGCATTGAGACAAGTGTGCAAGCAGCCATCTGAACAGCTGCAGGCAGGTGAGCAGTGGGTGAGGAAGGGGTGGCAGCATCGCCTCTGCGGAGGGGCCACTGCCTCCCTGTGTGCATGTTTTCGTGTAGCTCCCATAGTATGAGAAACAAATGGGATAAAGTGTAAAAGGATGGAAAAACTGTATTTCCAAACAAATAATAAATCTCAGGCAATAGGTTACAAGGCCTTGAACTAGCTTAAATGTATCTATAATGAAAAAGGCTATATGCATCCATAAAGCTGTGTTCAGCAGCTGGGTGTTTTCTGGTTTGTATGCTAAAAATGTGCCACCATGGAGGGTTTCTAAACCTTGCCTATAAATACATCATCATGAAAAAGTGGTCCTCAAGAGA
This sequence comes from Alectura lathami, assembly GCA_013399715.1. NCBI lineage: Eukaryota > Metazoa > Chordata > Aves > Galliformes > Megapodiidae > Alectura > Alectura lathami. Next base: position 306,856 of record VXAV01010739.1, read on the forward strand.
CGAAATGCCATGAATCATGAGGTTTCACTTTGCAGTGCTACATCTAACTCCAAAATGTGATTTTGAACTCTTAGAGTAAGAAATAAATAAATCAGATCTTTATCTGAAAATTTTGAAAATAGGAACATTCAAAAAAATATGTTATAATTAGTGAAATAACACGTCCTACTGCAGACACATGCATACTTGATTTGCCATCACAAACTGCACAGGCAATTGGCCTGATTTCTCTCAATGGAAAGATGGTTCAGTAAATAGACTGCATTTTGACGTATACATGGTTGCAGAACTGGAGCCACACTTTTCAGCATGTAATTCTTTACAGCTCTAGACTTTTGTGACATGGTTGATTAGAACGAAAATTTTTCATGTAGATTAGTTCTTTCATCTCTTGCCTCACACATTTGGTTTCCATGGACATTGGGAAAGTAATGAGACATTTTTATTTTCGTATTTATCTAAAAATGTATTTTTTTTAATTTTATTTTAAAAAATAAATCATTAAACATCAAAAAAAGGTTTCCAGGTATTTAAAAAATATTTTATAACACAAGAACTTGAGATGCTAAATAAAAAGCAGATTTGGTGAGATTTGTGTTCTCCAACAATCTAGTTTGCTTCAGTGCGTGTACAGACTCTCATTGGTGACACCTTGAACCCCTCCATAAATACTGTTCCACCCCAACCTGGGTGTGCTCCCGGTTCCCCTTGTCAGAGGTGCTCCACGTGCGCACAAAGTTTTGCCATCTTCAGGTCAACACCTTCCTCCAGCAACAGGAGTTATGTCCTTGTGGGGATGATAACAGGGCTTCCTGTGAGACTAAGAAATGGGGTATACGATTGCTCTTGGGCTCAGTGCTTGCAGATTTACAATTTCTTCTTCAAAATAGTATACTGACTTAATGAAGTTTCATTATTCAATAGAATAATGAAGTTGAATTGAAGTTGAATTCATTATTCAAGAATTCAATGCCCAGGTTTCTCTTACCTTTATATGAAACAGAGGAATAACTGATTGTCCTGTCTTGGAAAAGGTTTGCTCCTTTTTTCTTGGTTAGACTAGACAGAATTAAGAGTTAACTCCCTTGAAATCAGTGGAATGACATCAGCCCACTGCAGCAACACCACCAAAAAGAGAAGTAAAGCCAGGCTTTTTATCAGTAAATCTGATATATTCCTCAGCTTTGAAATCTGTGGATCCTGTCCTCTTGCAGCTCTGTGTAGGTAGGTGCATGTCCTGTTTGCATTTTATTTATACAGTGGCATTAAATGTGTGCTTTGCATGCATTAAAACAGAAAGTCACTCTGTAGAAGCAAATTAGGCAGTAAGGGATGACAGAATAGTATGGGAAAACTTAACATGCTACAGACATATTGATGCAACAGTATTTCATACCATAACATTTTTTGTCACTCCATAAATATTTTCATCCATCTTGCTGCAACTTGCATAAATGAATAAATACATAGAAAACACTAATGATAAGTCTTAAATTAAAACTAAGCTCAGTGTCTTGACATTTACTTGTTAAAATATGTATGAGACAATTCCTCTGATCTCTTTCTTATACACGTATGAACTCACTCTCTTACCAGCTCCTTGTGTTTCTGTGCCAAATTCTGCAGAGTACAGACCTCCACCTTCTAACTCTGAAAGCTTTTACACGTTTGCAAGTCGGCTTACAGGACCAGGGTCTTAAATTGAACTCAAAAGATTGCCAGTCAGGAACAAGAAAATACTTCCAGGTTTTGTCTCATTCAACAACAGGATTTTCTTAATGCTTTTATTCCTCAGTCTCCATGCCTTGAGTTATCATTGCCCATAAAAACACAGGAGTTTTTCATAGAATCATAGAATCATTTGAGATGGAAGGGACCTTTAAAGGCCATCTAGTCCAACTCCCCTGCAATGAACAGGAACACCTACAGCTGGATCAGGTCGCTCAGAGCCCTGTCCAGATGATATTCCCAAGATGTTTATTCAAAGAACGTTAAAGACATATTAGAAAAACTTGTTGGATGTTAATGACGGAATTAAAAAAATTATGATGGAATTCAGCAATTCAAATTCAAAGATCATATATGTCTGTCTTCCTCTTATGACTAAATCCTTTGATTGAACAGAAGGAGAAAAGAAATAGCAATGTATTATTCAACAATAAGATGACTGTGAGCACCAGTGTGTTATGAACACAAAACTGAGTTTGTAGGAGTGAAGAGTTTTAAAGGGAATAAAAAAGTTTGCACAACATTTTTGGTCCAGTTTAAAAACAGAAAACCCAGGAAAAGGTACAAAGAGCTATAGGGTATCTAAAGATGTGTACGGCCTTTTCCTGGAAGAGACCATTCTGGCTAGTCCAGCAAAACAAAGCCCAAGAAGAAAAGTTTGCTAACTTCAAATGTATGAGAATCAAATATCAGGAGAGAAAAACAAAAACAAAAACATATCTATATATATATTAAACCCAGATAAAACTTTAGTACAGGAATTAAGTAGTATAAACTGGCCATTTTGCCTGGCCATTTGACTGAAATCTCTGCCAAGAGGGACTTGGAGGTACTGGTGGATGACAAACTGGACATGAGCCAGCAGTGTGCCCTCACAGCCCACAAAGCCAACCACATCCTGGGCTGCACCCAAAGCAGCGTGGCCAGCAGGGCAAGGGAGGTGATCCTGCCCCTCTGCTCTGCGCTGGTGAGACCCCACCTGGAGTGCTGCGTCCAGATGGGGAGTCCTCAGGGCAGGAGGGGCATGGAGCTGTTAGAGGGGGTCCAGAGGAGGGCCACAAAAATGATCCAAGGGGTGGAACACCTCCCCTGTGAGGACAGGCTGAGAGAGTTGGGGCTGTTCAGTCTGGAGAAGAGAAGGCTCTGGGGAGACCTGATAGCGGCCTTTCAACAACTAAAGGGGGACTACAAGAAGGAAGGGGACAGACTCTTTAGCAGGGTCTGTTGTGATAGGAGTGGGGGAAATGGTTTCAAACTGAGAGAGGGGAGATTTAGCCTGGATATAAGGAGAAAGCTTTTTACGATAAGGGTGGTGAAGCACTGGCACAGGTTGCCCAGAGAGGTGGTGGATGCCCCATCCCTGGAGACCTTCAAGGTCAGGCTGGACAGGGCTCTGAGCAACCTGATCCAGCTGTAGGTGTCCCTGTTCACTGCAGGGGAGTTGGACTAGATGGCCTTTAAAGGTCCCTTCCAACTGGGATGATTCTGTGATTCTATGATTAGAAGGTTCCTAAGCATCACAGAGATGCTCTCCAGAACCTTTCCAGTAGGAGAAGCAGGAGAGCGCTGTCTACTTCTACAGCAGTATTTGGTCAAACCAGCAAGGGCTGGCTCCCTTGTTACCATTATTTAAGCTAGAAAAAGAATCCATCAGCTGCAGCATCTATTGATAAAACAACAGGGGGGCAAAATGTTGGCTGCTGTCCAGATGCCACCCTTCCTGGAAGTGCTCAGAGCAAGAAGAAGCCAGCCCGCGCCAGGGAGAGCTGTGGGAAGCCTTCCCAGGGGGCTTTGTGGGGCAATGGGCAGTGGGGAGAGGGTACTGTACGTGCATTCAAACTGTTTGTAGTGGAATTGAAAACATAAATAAAAGCCCAGGGTGCAAGAGGCAGAACTGTGCTGTTATTTTGTACGTGTAGTTGGGTTCTGAGCTTGGTGTTATCCTCATCAGTGAATCCACTTGAACTCACTAGAGTCTTATTAATTTTAGTGATAATTAGCAATCTAAATCCATAGGTAGCTTTGCTATCCATAACCATAATGCCATGGCGCATTTTTATGAACTCCAGATGTATCATTTGAACTTAAAATAGCTTATAAAAATATCAATTAGAAAATCCAAGTTGAGGTTTCATATGATCTGTTAACTCTTAAGGTCTCCTATTTTCCTCTTCACGGGTGAATATTTCCTATGCAGAGATCCCTCATGATGATCAAGAGAGCAAAAATTTTAGATTTTTGAGAATCTGTTCCTCTCACACTTTTTCTGCCTGCAGAGGGAAATGTTTTCTGAAAGGGGACAGTAAAGCAAATGAAAACTCCTCCTGGATGAATCTCTCTTTCCAATGTTTATCCAGCTTTCAGCTCTCTTAAACTAACTGCAATATATTGTTGTAAGAAAAGAAAAGTAGTTCCAACTATTGTTAGTTTGGGAGGGAATAAATGTTTGCTCTGGAGCAATAGGAGTGAAAACAGTAGTACTTCTGATGTGTGGTTAATGTTAAAGCTAATGTTGCTAGATGTATTTCACTAGGGATAATGCAGTTTACTTAGAGGCACTTGGCTAATCTCAGCAGTATTTATTATCTGAGCAGATATTTCATCGGGAATACCTGTCAGCATAATTTGCACTAATAGTTAAGGCACTTAAAACAAGCTCTGATTCTGGTGCTTTATTTTGTTTTTTCCTGCTTCTCATTTTTCTGTGTGATAATGTGGTGCAATAATAGCTTGCTATTGCAGTGGAAAAGTTGCAGACTGACAAATCAAAGTTCTTTGGAAATTTGCAATGTCTGCCAGCCTGTCATTCAAAGAGACTGTGACAAACATGATTTACAGATGTGGGGCAGTTGTGTTTAATCCAAACACACTGACAACCAAGAAACAATTTTTTCCTGAGTGGTTGCTCTACCCTGCATTGCGTTGTAAACACCTTCCCCAAGTAACAGTGGGGAAAGCTTTAGTTAGCAGGGCACCTGTGCAGTGGCAGAGGCCAGCAATGGCCTGTGCTTGTCACATAGGGATTCTGTTAAATAGTAAATAAGTTGCAAATTAAAGTTAAATGCATGGCTCATGAAAATAAATAACAATAGCTGCTTAAAGGAAGAGTGCTAGTATAGCCCTGCAAGTTTCCTACTTGGGTAAAGTAGGAAGCCATTTTTGTACCTAAAAAAAAGTCTGTCAAACTCAGATGGACCATCTCTGGGAATTAGCAGGCAGCTTGCATATAAATTCAATTTTCAGGGAAGTCATCTGTTCAATACTGATAAATATCAGGCAATAAAATGTTTTGCCTCCTTAGCGTTTCTGCCTACATTACCCAAGCAAAATCATTTTCTTTCAAAATTACAGATACGCTAGCTCTTCTTTGTACCAGGAATAACATCAGTTTGCTTGACTTAATAACTAAAAGACAGAAATTATACCTAATGCTGTATAGAAAATACAAGTGGTACTCTCTTCTGTTTGGATCAGCATCTGCTCCAATACAGAAAACCAGCCAGGAGTGTTCAGGAAGTTTTGTGACGTTCCCTTTCCACATATTCCTGTCAGTTCTCAGGAAGGAGCCCAATCTTATTTAAGCAGTACTGAAGTTTAACAGTACTGAAGCTCTGGTTGAAATTCTCTATCCCAGTATCAGACAGATAAAGAAAGTTTGAATATTTCATAACATTTTTGACTAGCAGAAGAGTTTAGCAGAGCAAAAGGAATGAAGCAGTTATCTTTCATCACACATGATAGTTGACGGCGTGTTGGCAGTTGCCTAGAGGCTTTCATGGTGTAGCTTTTTCAGATGTATCTTTCAGTGTGTATCTGCTTCCCTAGCCTTAATGAACCAGTTAAGTGCAAAAGCTATGGCAACTTGTTTTCAATAACTGTAATATTTCCTCCATCATTAGGTGCTTGTAAGTGGGGATTTTTTTTCTTTTAGTTTTTTTTTTTTTTAATGGGTATTTTATTTATAACATATCATTCCTCAAACTGTGTTTAAAATACTTGTAAAGAAGTCTTTGTAAACATATTTTTATTGAATTCCTTGGGAAACGAGAGAGCTGATTAAGGTTCACATTAGTCAGGATAATAAAACAATAAAGATTTTCCTGGAGGAAATGAGGAATTTACATAAACACAATTCATGCCATGTGACTTCATGAGAGAGAACTGCTAATTGCATCAGTAAAGAAGTTGTGTATGTGCTCCAGAAGGGTTTCATTGAATCCATCTGGTCTGTTCCTAGATAAGTACAACTATGAAGTAAATAAAAAGAGCTAAAGAAATAAACCAATAATTTTTAGTGCCCAGCAGTGGCAGAGAATATCACCCACCACAGACTATGTTCCAAAAGCAGCTGTGTCATTTTTCATGCTGTTCTTAAAAATACAAGAGGATAGTGAAGGACAAAAAAGCCATTGCATGTCGGTGCAGGCAACAGCTGGTCATCCATTTTGCTCCGACACAGGGCTGTCTGTGGGTACACCCGCTGTCTGAATTCTACTCTTTGCTCACCGGTCTCATCTGGTCAGCTTAATTCATGAAGCTTGTGTACTGCTGTCTGTGAATGCTTTCAATTGCATTTATACAAAATTCAAACCATCCCACTAAATCCTAGCTTTTAATGCCTTTAGTCTAGTTGCTAGTGATAAATTGAAAGTTTATTGTGGTTGCTGTAAAGTTCTATATTAATTTCTGCAAAATATGTACAATCTTGCTGTTTGTTTATAATTTTTTTTTAAACATAGACTTCTATGAAAAGTTTAGAGACAGCATGGTTAGGAAAATAACTGTCCGCATAAAGCAGCAGACTGCCCACACAGGTTTTGGGTGAGACAATACAATGAACCTTTCCTAAATGTGTAGACGATCACTTACTTCTTTCTCCTCAAAAGCTAGACAGGAGCAAGAGAGGGTGGTTCTGAATACTTAGGGTACAGCTGCTATTGATCAGCCACATTAGTTCACGATCTGGTAGATTTTGTTGTTGGCTCTTAAAAACTGGGTAGGCTGTCGGATCCCTACCTTAAATTCATTGGGTATCACATAGCGCTTAAGGTAATAATTTGATTTTTTAGTGTGAAATGTAGCTAGGAAGGCTAAAAAAAATAACTTTAGGACTATGTTCTTTGATTGGTGGATATGAGGAGTAAAGCAAGATCTGATATTTGTGCTTTTTTGAAGAACCTAGAATGATTACCCACCAGCTGGCTAGCCTACAGAGGTGGGTGTTAGCAGATAGCCTTCAGGAGTTCAGTGTCTTCCTGTAGCTTGCATAAATGAAGAATGAAACTGTTCTGTTGCATTGGCTTAACCATCTCTTCGTAAAATACTAACAGTACCAGGTATGATAAACTGCTTTCTTTGCGCTCTGCAGGAGCAGGGCCAGCCACAGCTTGAGGCATTTCCCAACGATGTGTCAAGTGATCAGTCAGTCACAGCACCCATATTTTCCCCTTTAAGGCACCTCTTTCATCACATGGAATATGACAGAGTCGCTGAGCTAATCCAAGACAGTTTAAACCGACATGTATTAATTCAGGACCATACCTAAGTGATATCAGTCCCTTCAGAATTCCATTACAGATGCATAACACATGCTTAGATACTTATTTCATTAAAATCTGTTCTGCATTTGTTGGTTGCCCCAATTCTTTCAGAAACTTCCAATGAATCTTTATTAGTTACTTCACCTTCACATGTCCTGGGCAATCATTGCTTCTTTTTAATAATTTCCTTCTTCACAGCAATTTAATACTCGTAGAGAAATGAGTAATGGGAAAGAACAGTACTGTTGTGTATGTTATAAATTAAGAGCATCTATTTTCCTTGAAAAGACACAGTAGTTGTATGCTCTAAGGAGCATTCTCCTTCCTGTGTAAGTTCCTGTAAAGGAGTTTCAACTTGTCTCAAAAGCTTAGTAACTTCCCCTAAAATTTTAGAGCTGCCAAATTATAACGAGAGTCCTTCCAGAAATCTTCCTCCGTAGGCACAGGCCATTTGTCAAGTAAGGCCGGCCACAGCCAAGAACAGTGGACTCAAGTTCACTTCTCTTGAGTACGTCAACATTATGATAGACACATCCTAGAGTCGAACTGGGCAAAAACCTTTAAGCCCATGAAGCTTTTGCAAGATCAGGGATTGGGACTCATCTGCAGGGAAAGCTCAGCAGGGGTGAGAACCAAAACTGAAGAGCTCAGACAGAAAGAAGGATCAGAAGCTAACCAGCCAGGAGCAAAGGGTGACTGGAAAGAAAAGACAAAAGAGAAAAGGGGGAACCTTCTGAGCATGTATGAACAGCTATTTACATGACAAAATTTGTGCAAGTTTTAATGAATAAAGCAAAAGGTATGTCCTTGATATGAAGGCCACTTATCTTCTGAAGTCCTCTTTTTAAAGCATGAGAGCAGTGCGGTTTCAAACCTACCAAATCAATGTATCTTACTGATCTTGTCCTCAGAAACACATTTCATGTTTTTGAAAAAAAAAAAAAAAAAAAAAAAACAAAANGTTATGTTTTTGCTTGAGTGGTTGTTAGAAGCAACAGACAGAAGTATTTACACAGAAATGGAAGAGCAAGCTAACACTCTTGTCTATGAAGAGCAAAACGCTTCCATGTAAGTGCATAATCCACAGAGAAAGTTTAGAAGCACAGCTCCAGTTCATCTGAGATTTTGCTGCTGCTGAGATAGAGCACAACTACAGTAGCTATCTGAAGCTATTTACTGTTGCAGTGTGCTTCTGCAAGGATCCTTAAAGTGTCAATTCAATCTTCTGTTATTGGCAGTGATAAAGTCATACGAGTTGTTCCTGAAAGCGAGAGGGAGACGCGGATCCTGAAGGCTGCATTTAACAGGCTTAAGGTGAGTTTGATTATTTTCATCTTCTTTTTCTGATTTTTTGTTGAAAACTGTATTGGGTTAAATGTCTTTCATTTGTCATTTTACTTAAAGCTATTCAATACTCTGGAAAACAGCCTTTGCCCATTTACTTCCTGATTTCCCAATGAAATAACATAGAAATTAGATTCATCATGCCTGATAATTTTAACAAGAAACAGTTACTGGCTTAAAATAATATTAGTGCTACACTTGCAAGTTTGCTCTTTTTGCTCTCCCACTTCTTGCCAGCATATACCATTGCATGCTTCATTATCTGTCTGATCATTTTACTTAAAACACTGAGTAAGCTGAAGATATGAACACACACATGCATAGGAAAAAGGAGGTGGCTTTAATCTGAGAATCTCTGTGGCAGAATAGTTTTCAAGAGACGATGGAGAGAATGTCCGCAAGACTCACTGGTAAACCAAAAAAATTCTTCCCTGGCCTTTTCCTGCAGATACAAGTGAAAAGCAATGGAACGAGATCCTACATGGTGCCACAGTAGCAGTGCAGCACACCAGGGCTTTGCAGTGCTCTGCATTGCCAGCACAGCTACCAAAAAGCACGAGCAGTCTTTCCACAGCAGTCTGGCCATTATCACAGAGGAGGAGGGAGAGCACCCACAAGCAGGGCCCCAGACCCTGGCGACAGCACAGTGAGGACTGCACCATGCACATGCACTGAGCTTAGGCACCAGGGGAGGAACAAACCTGATTAATAGTCTCCAAAACACAGACTAACCAAAGCAGAGCCAGGGAAGTAGCAATTTGACCTGTGTTGAAGTTGTTCCAGGTGCTGAATGTGAGTCCCAGGTTCTGCTGTTCACCTGGGCTGGCTCATGCTCTGCTTCCAGCCAGAGGGCAAGAGCTAGCTTTTCCCTGTAACTATGAGTGTAAAGCAGTTTGTTGGGCAGCCTCACAGGCAGCACATACACAACAAGCTAAGTCATTTGGCACAGTGGACTCAAGCCGATATTTGTGTCTGGCTGAGGACACATTTGTGTCTGTATGGACCCAGCCAGTGGAACACTTTTGTAACTTTGGCGGTCCTGAGAGGTATGGCTTTGTGTCACACCAGTAGGTCAAAAGTGTTAGGTGCATGTAATTTTATAGTCCAATAGTTATCAGCTAGCAAATCGAATCTCCGTCCGCATACCACATTGAACAAAGTGAAGATTGTAGAGCTCTTACACCTTCATCAAGAAGCGTTCCATCTTTTGGTTATGACGAAGCTTTCTTGCTCCTGCTTTTTAAGACCGTGGACAGAACTACGTCAGGTCTCTTATCCCAGGAGAAGGCTCACTGCTGACAATGCTCCAGCTTTAAGTAGGTAGGCTGAAGCTCTCTCCATCACCTCTACATTTCTTACGGATGTGTTCAGTTCTGCACTCAAGATGCTGACTTTTGTAAATGCTGCTCTCAAGATATTCAGCCTCTGCACATGTTGCATGAGGAGTCTCGATGAGGAATCTCGATGTTCAACAGAGCGTTTGTTTCAATGCTATGTATTGTAGTGCTTTGCACTGTAATGCCCAAGTCTCTTAAAGAATATTGTCTTATATTTGTTTCTGCAGTGCTTACTAATGTCTCAGGGAGACTTTGCACCTGACCCTCAACTCTGAATGTTACAGTAATACCCCAAAGAGGATAATCATTTCACTCAAATTAGGAAAAAAAAGAATCTAACCATAAACCCAAGAAATACATGCTTAAGCTGGTTTTTGCATCAGGTTCTTCCCCTTGGATGCTGGAATATAAAGAGGTAGCACATATGTTTTTTTCCTTTCTCCTCATATTGCAAAACCTGCAAAGGAAAAGTGCTACTCACCTTCCTGCAAGTGTTTCTCATTACAGAGTTCCCTTAGGCTCCCAGAAAGATTCCTTCACCCAATTTCATCAAAGTGGGAGCAGTAGAAACTTGAATAAATAATTGCATGCTATAACTCTGAGAACACGATAATAAAATGTTGGCAAAGTGCATTGGAATCTGACTAGTTAATTAGAAAGTGATTAATTTTGATGAGGTAGTGACCTAAGGAGGATGAAGGGAAGATTTTTTATTTAAAAAAAAAAAAAAAAAANAAAAAAAAAAGAGAGAGTATTGACACCCAGTTGCATGAAAACAGGCTGGGTTTGGCTGCTTTTCAGGTCTTAGTGCTGTCCCATCAGCAGCTGCTTCGCTGCCCACCTACACAGGGTCACAATCACAGAATCAATGAAGCACAGAATCACTGAATGGTTGAGTTTGGAAGGGACCTCTGGAGATCATCTAGTCCAGACCTCTGCTCAAGCAGGGTCCCACAGAGCACATTAACAAGCATTGTGTCCAGGCGGCTTTTGAATATCTTCAGAGAAGGAGACTCCACATCTCTCTGGGCAACCTGTGCCAGTGCTCTGCCACCCTCATAGTAAAGAATTTTTTCCTCATATTGAGATGGAACCGCCTCTGTTCCAGTTTTTGCCCATTGTCTCTTGCCCTATCGCTGGGCACCACTGAGTAGAGTCTGGCCCCATCTTCTTGGCACCCTCCTTTCAGATGTATTGATCAGATTCCCCCCTGAGCCTCCTCTTCTCCAGGCTGAACATGCCCAGCTGCCTCAGCCTTTCCTCATGTGAAAGATGCTCCAATCCCTTACTCATTTTAGTAGCCCTTTGCTGGTCTTGCTCCAGAAGCTCCATGTATCTCTTGTGCTGGGGAGCCCAAAACAGAACACAGAACTCCCTGTGAGACCTCAGCAGCAGGGCTGAGTAGAGGGGAGGGATCACCTCTCTCACCCTGTTGGCAAGATGTTGCCTAATGTAACCCAGTATACCATTGGCCTTCTTGGTCACAAGGGCACATTCATTGATGTCAGGATTAGTCTCCAGTAGCTTACCCAATGAAACATAGAGATTGTGGTTGCATGGATCGCATTCTTGTTCCAGGATTTCCTTGGATATGACAGGCATCTATCTGCTGCTCCGCACTGTGATATGACATGCAAGAAACCAAAGATCCCTCAGGACTACAATGGTAGAGCTTCCAGGTAGAACCTGGAAGTCCATCCTTCCAAAATCCTAGAATAGAACTGTAGCCATAAAACCACACTTCCCAGAGTTGTATCTCTCTCTCACTTCTGATCTTCACAGAAAGGTGTGTTACTGGCCACATGAAAAAGCAGAAATGACCTGAGTGCAGTGTGCTCCATAAGCACTGATGACCACGCTGCTACAGCTACCATTGGTTGCTCATTACTCTTTTCTCTGGGCTGGCAAGGGAAAGAAAAGACAATCCGTCCTGTCCCAGGCTCCCTCCTCACTGTGTCTTGTGGAGGGAGCTTTGTTATAGCCTTGTGGTGTCCTGTGTTTACTCCAGCCATTTCCTTCTGCCTTTAAAATCTATGCTTGTAAGGCAGAGTCACTTAGCCTTTGTCCCTGGCCTGTCTTTCATAACCCAAAGAATTAAAAGGAAAACTCATTTCTGTCAAGTTCAACTGAGCATATCCTTCTGAAGGACTTAATCATGAAGCCACAGGAAGGTATTCTGGTCATCCTGTAACAAAGCAGTGTATTTCAGCAGAGAATAAAGCAAATGCAAAACTACCCCTTCTTAGAGCCCACTGGCTTGGACAAAGGGAAAACAATCGGGAAGAAAATAAACAGGCAAGAGCCTGCCTACCAAGAGCAGCTAATGGCTAATGTACCTTATCACTCATTTGTTTTATCTGCCTGTTTCTGAATGACTGTCCTTAACTACTGTTGTTTCCTGAGCAGATTTTGTCATTTCAAGTCTGCTCTAGATTGGACTGCTAAGCTACAAAGACCTCTATTTCTAGGGGTACTACATTTCTTGGTAATAAATAAAGTGAATCCCCTGCTGATAGATTTGCCTAAGAAAAGCTCATGGCAGTTAACATTTTAAAAATGCAAGAAAGCCTGGAGAAAGTACTGATATTTTACAACCTTCTGGAATGAAACTATCCATTGTGTGCCTTAACTGATCTGCGGAACAGAAAGAAACACCAAGGAGGCAAGGAAAGAGGTGGGGATACTGTAGAAGTCAGCAGGCTGCAAAGTCCATCGATTTTGGGAAGATCAGGCACAAAAGGAGTCTTTTCTTCCATACACATTTATAGAAGCCTACACTGAGGGTTCCTCTTGGAATTGGCCATAAGTCTTAATGTGCTTGAAATATCCTAAACTATGCCCCCACTAATTAACTTGGGCAGCAGTAACTGTCTAGCCATGGTGTCAGTGACAAAACTTGCAGAAGAAGTTGGATAAATATTCGAGGACTTCAGCTCACATGATCTCAAACAGGACTGCTCTGCCACCAATACCTGAGCTGTAAGGCTAACTCATGCACATTTACAGAAGGTGTAGTCCCTGCAGACTTTTTAAACTCAGCATTTGGAGCTCCTTAGGATGGATGCTTTCCCCTGTAAAAAAAAAAAAAAAAAAATCCATGTAATAATTAAAATAATAAATCCGTTAAACTTGCCTGGAGTGTATAGGCTCTGCTGCAGTACAAATGCCATTGTATATACGGAATGAATAATGGATAATGAACATTTCATTCCACACATTTAACTTTTGGTTCATGAATTGCCCAAAGGCAAATCACATTAGTCATAATCACTTGCTGAGTAATTTCCACAAATTAGTTTTGGTCTGTAGCTCCATTGCCCACAGTGATTTGTTATTAATCATTATTATAAATTGATGCCTTCATAGGCTAGTTCATTTAACTTGTAGATGACAAAATGTTGCTTTTTTCCCTGATGGGATGATCATAGCTTGTAGACCTGAGCTGCCATCAAAAATAGCCTTACAGTAGAAAATTTGTCTGCTCTAAGTTCTGTAAAGTTGTTTAAACTTGCATGCATTCAACAAATAAACTCATCCACAGAAACCAAGCAAAAAGGAATCCTAAATGTACCGGGTCAGACTGGCTGCCATCCAGCCTGCAGAGCAGGGGGAGGTGGCTCTGCCCCAGCGAGGCACAGCGGGGCCCCACGCTCCCCCCGCAGTTCCCACTCTGGGCCACAGTACCACTACCTCTCCAGAGCAAGTTCTCAGGAAGTTCTTAGACCTCACACGGTACCACATCTGCCACTGCTTCTTAGTATGTGTCGTAAGAAACAAGGCAGGTTGGGAACCTCCCCTCTTCCACAAATTTGCTGAGGGCACACTCGATCCCACAGTCTAAGTCATCGATAAAGATGTTGAAGAGCACCGGTCCCAAGGCGAACCCCTGGGGGACAGCACTCGTGACGGGCCTCCACCTGGACGTAGAGCCATTGACTACAACCCTTTGGCTGCGACCCTCCAGCCAGTTCTTTATCCAGCCAACAGTGCACCCATCTAAAATCCTAGGTGTTCTGCTGCAGCCCTTTGCTGCTAATAGTACCAAAGTAACTTTTTATTGATATGACACAAAACTTCAATCCTGACCCAGAAATATTTTTTTCAGGTTTGTTCTTTTCACCCTAATCATTTGCAAATTTTTACAGTAGTCAAGAAATATTTATGACAAGAGAAACACAGTGACCTGAGTATTACAGAACTGCCCACTCTGTCTCTCAGGGCTCTTCTTGTCCATCCCTTGTCCTTCTGTCTCACTCCTCTCTCCAATGGCTGGCTGTTGTCTCTAACTCTTTCTTGTTTAGGAGACAATTTGGGACGTCTGTTGCTGATTTATGAGCCCTTTCATGGTTTTAAATCTGTTGGACTTGACTGACAGAAACAAATGTCACATACCAAAATGCTTTGGAAACAAGCAGGGATTTGCTCGGGTTCTCAGACCCTGCAGATTTGGTTTATCTGCCCTGGAATTTTCCTTTGTAAGCATCATTTTTGAAGTGCCACTTCGTTCAAGCCTGGACTGATAACTTCTACTCTATCAGAGGTCTATGAGCACTTCTAACCACATATGCCTGACTGGAGTCAGGGTTGTTTGTATAGGTAGCAAAGAAGCTACTGCTCTGTGAACATTCCTGGCATAACAGAGTTAGATCACTCATACTTCAGTAGGTTTTACAAAAGAAATTCCTGGGCACAGCCAGGCACTTCTTTAACTTTGGGAGGAGCCAGCCTGGCAGGCCTTGAAGCCACAACTCCGTTCCCTTTTGATTGTTTTCTAGCCTCTACAGCAGCCGCTTATCCATTGTAATCCCTGAATTGATCTTGTCATTGCAGTCCAGGGAATCAGAAAATATCTTACGGGGCAAAAGGATCAGTTGGCTATAAATCTGATAGTTTACAGCTCCAAATGCAAATGCTGAAAAAGGCTTCAGAGAACAAAAGCCCATGTGAAAATGCAGTAAGAAAGCCTGACAGCCTAAATGAAGCTATTCCTACTTTGCAGAAGGGCAGAATTAGCTCAGGCTGTGCTCGTTTTACTGTGGATATATTACAAACATCTTGAACCTATATAGCCAGATGCTTTATTCATCAGTCCAAATTTTACTCCAACTCACACAGTAGTCAGATATGTGCAGAAAGTTTCAGATACAGATGGAGCATCAGGTGACAGCAGGAGTTATACATCAATGTGTCAGAATAAGTGTCTATAAAACTACTTTCCAGGATCAGAAGGAAAATATTGTTCCAAGAAAACTTTGGTGACAGCCGAGCCCAGTTATAATGAATATGTTGTTCTCATAAGATGCAGAAAGTCTGGACTTTCTGAGGTGGGAGAAATCTGCTTTCTCTTTAACTGGTGAGGAACTCAGAGTCCAAGATCAACAAAGTCATCAGCCCAGCTCCCATTGCTTCAGCAGGAACAGGACCAGACCCAGGGCTTTCTACTCCCTTTCTCATGCAGTGCAACACCAACTACAAAATGAGCTGAGCCATAAATAGTTTAGTAAGAAACAAAAGAAGGTTTGGATTGCTTTGTTTGTTTGTTGTATGAGTCTGCTAAAGACTGCTTCACATCTTTCAAATCTACTTAGCCCAGTGGCATCTGTACTTGTAGAAATAGATATTCAATTACCAAACAATGGTGTCTTGTGTTTTTACTCAGCGACTCTCTTGAGGGACAACCAACAAGTTCTTCTCTGCATTGTAGAGTCCTGGGTAAAATTACATAGGTGTAAGTGGAGCAGCAAGATCATGACTGTGTTATAGTTTCAGGAAGTTCTGAAAAGCTCAGAACTTCAGGCTGTGCATTGTTCCCAGTCTGTTACTGCCAGTATTATGGGTGCTGCAATTCAGTGAATCCGTCTCAATTTATTATTCTTACCAGCCTCACTCAAAAGCAAATAAATACTGAAAAGTTAGAGCCAATTATATGTCTAGTGTGCTAAATCAGAACCTTAAATTACTTTGCACCAGGAGTTAGGACTACCTTATATGTCCTTCTAGAAAACATAAAGAATCTCCTGCTTACTTGTGGCTGGACCATTTTGCTGCACATAAAGGGAAGCTGAAGGAGATTTGCAGTCTGGACTGTCAATTAAGTTCCTTAACTGGCAGGGGCAAGTGAGGATGAAATAATTCCTGATCCTGAAAATATCTGCAAGGGTGACAACATTTACAGAGGACCAGTTTCACTCTTTTCAGGTGAACTACAGCACAACTATAATTATCTACTAATGTTAGGTTCAACAGGAGTCATTCTTCTTTCATTCATTCTTTGCAGATATACCCAAAGAATGTTAAAATGTCATTTTATTGCACATTATACATGTCCATGCCAGGGGTGTTTGTGTGTTCATACGTGTGTGACTCCATTTCTTATGTGTTACATGATTAAGCATCGATAGTCAGACCCCTGGCAACATTTGTGGGGCTAGAGCGGTTTCCACTTCTTCTATTCTCTATTTTCTATTATGGTATTTCTAACTGAAATCATGTCTACTGAGTCTCAGTACTGTCTAGGGTGTTTATATGTCTATCCATGAACATATGGATGTAAATGCAAAATCTATACATCCTGGCAGAACTGTTAGAGCCCGTGAGCAAAGAGTGTTACTGTTTGCATTACTAACTGCAAATTCCCTTCTACAAGAGACTCAGAAATGCCAAACCATTTGAGCTGATGGCATCATAATAATAGTTATGTTCTGAATCTCACAGTTGACAACATTTCTTAAAGGAAACTGAAACTAGATTCCATGTTCGTAGTGATGTTAGGGCCTGCTTTGGCACGTGTTGCTGTATGCAACTCAATAAATACCAGAACTATAGTTGCTATGTAATAAAAGTGTAACAAAATTACTATGTTTATGAGGTATAACACAGGTAAATCATATAAACACTTTGTCCAAATAGCAGGTGTGAATTATGGCAGAGTTATCCCAGCTAATTTCAGTCAGACAAGCATCGGTCAGTTCTTTGGATCTACACGCGATCACAAACCTGATGACAGCACTAAGCATTGTGCTTACAGACTGAATGAAAGAAGAAATTAAAAAAACATTTACGAACATGTAGTTTGGAACAACTGGAGGCTACTGCCCAAGAAATGGCTTTAAATACAAAGCATGTAGCTTTGTATAAATGTAGCATTATATTGTATTATTTTGTATTATGCACTGCTTTCTGAAGCAGCTGGAGAATTCTTTGAGTGACTTAAAGGAAAAAAAGGAGTGTGCAGTCTTGAGTGCGTTCCCAGGGAAGAGCAAGGAGATTGCTTTCTTCTTGGGCTCCCTTTCCAGAGTCACAGAACTAGTTGGAGGAAAACCTGGAACTAATGAAGAAAAAGCTCCCTGCTCTGGTTTCTGTCTCAGCAGGGCAATGAAGATTTTTGTACATCGTTTGTGATATGTAGGATTAAACCAAGGAAATGTTTGTCTTATTGGAAAATCGTTTATATAATTTTTAATTCTGGAAGAAATCCTAAATTCTCTTAGCTCGGCACCCAAATGTTTTTCAAATATTTGTCCCTTTCCCTGGTGTTGACTTGTCATTGTTATACTGAGCTAAATACATGACTAATGGATTCAGGGTTGCTGTAGTTTGGAAGCTGTCCAGGCAAAAGCTAATATGTTTACACTCTTCAGCTATCTTTAACACCTCAGGTTAAAGAGAAACTGCCTATAAGAAATCCAAAGAGTATTGGCTTTCCTAAGCACTAGCTGTATCCCAGGCACTTTTGTGGGATGAGTAACATTGAAAAAGGAATGTAAGGTTAAAACAGAATACTTCCTATGTAGTCACAATTAATAATGTCTTATACATTCTTTGTTAAGTAACAAGATTAAAACCTCCTGGAAAATGGATCTGTCTGTATGCTTTTACAAAACAGTCTTTTCATGGAAAGTGATGCTCCTACCTCCAGTGAGATTCTGGGAGAGAGCATTCGGTGTGCATCTGTGGAGTCACCACTGACCCTGAGAACAAGCACTCAGAGTCACACATTGGTGCAGCAGTGGGTTCACTGCAGGGGAGTTGGACTAGATGACCTTTAAAGGTCCCTTCCAACTCTGATGATTCTATGACTCTGTGATTCTATGATTCTGGTCCCAGGTCTAAGCGTGCTGAAAAATCCTGCCTGGGCAGTATTAAAACAGCCCATGACCCTCTAAAGGCAACCTGGTGCATGACAGATAGGAAAGGACTTAAAAAGAGACAGTACTCGAAGTCCCAGTCAAAGCAGATGAGAGTGTTTGAGTTTGAAGACATACTCCAGAGCATATTTCTTTTTCCCTAGCCTCTGGATGCCAGGTATATTTTGTGGTTCAAATATTCGCCTGTATGTTCAGGGAGTTCAGTAGGATTTCTGCATCTGCTTGTCCTGGTAGTTGAAGAATCTTCCCAGCACCTAGGGAACCCAGACTACTAATAAATGTCTGTTGGCACTGACTGGTACACCGTCCAAAATACCATGTAATAGATAACATGTGGAACAACAACATGCTGTCAAAGATGGAAAGAGAACAGAACAGCACCTGCTAGCCACTTGCTAACACCGTGTGGAAATCCAAGGCACTCCTGATGGAGGAACGATGCTGAAAGAAGAACGATGACTCTGATGGAGCCCTCAGTATCCACTGGAGATGCAATAATGAAGTCTCCTAAAACTGACAGTGAGTAAAGGATGATTGGATATGTTCAGTCCAGACATGCCTACTCTGCAATCCATCTTCTGTTTGCCTGTTTTCATGCACAGTCTCCATGACATGCCAATGACAAGTTGGAAGCTGCAATATAAATAAAACGTCTGTTGGAGAAATGTGTTTCTTATTATATGCTTTATAGGGCAAAATCATGTCAGCAATTGAAGTGGTGCTCTGAACAGCACAGGTAACATCTCCCAGATGAGCACTCAATACTTTGTTTACATTGCAAAGGGTACAAAGTGGGAGTCAAATAAAACCAAGCTATCCAAATAGGGAACTGGGTCGAAGAGGAGTGATTTGCATTCTAAAAATGGGATGTTCTTGTCTCACTTCCAGGACAATGCCAGTAGTGACATATTGCATTTTCACCAACACTATGGATATGCAATATACTGCTGATTTCATCAGCTGAAAGATTGATTGGTTCTGGTTTCGATATTCCCGTGCAGCCAGTAATGTGAGGGACAGCTAGAATACCTCAGAAATGAAAAAGCTCCATGATGTTATAGCCAATAGTGTGAATATTTGTTGGCTTATATCCCCTCCACAGTGATGAAGAAATTCAACAAAATGAATCCTGAGTAACTGTCGAGAACATAGATGAGTTTCAGGTGTATCTCAGTTGTGATTTTTTTCTTAATATTTGTAACTTTTATTGCCAGTTTTGTATGCTTAGATATCAGAAGATGCTTCAGTTGTGCTTAACTTATGTATTAAAAATTGTTGTTATTTTTATAGAGATGGCTCACACTGAGCTGACTGATATGCTGTTACTCCAAGAGCAATGAGTTTTTTACCCTCTGCTGTGTATTTTTAGGAAAAAATCTTGAAAGTCAAATACGCATTCCTAATTAACCATGTGTGAAATCAACCTTGTTGAATTAGGGGGGAATTTCACTCGATAGCTATAATTAATCAAAATAGGAAGGACAGATAAACTAACAAACATAAGGTGTTAGCACAGCAA
Organism: Alectura lathami; assembly: GCA_013399715.1. Taxonomy (NCBI): domain Eukaryota; kingdom Metazoa; phylum Chordata; class Aves; order Galliformes; family Megapodiidae; genus Alectura; species Alectura lathami. Next base: position 326,471 of record VXAV01010739.1, read on the forward strand.
GGGGATCTTTATTTATAAGCTGCGTTTAGCACCATTTAATTCATGAGTTCAGTTTCTACTGACCATCTGCCATAGCTGCTGTTGGCTTCACAAGCCTCATGAGCTTTGCTAGTCCTGGTGTTAGACATCAGAAGATGCTGCGCCCACCCACCAGGATCGCATGGATCTATAGACCATATTGTGCCAGCGTGAAACAGAGAATGGGTTTGGCAGGAAGAGGCTGCTCCTGTGTTTCAATCTTTTCCTTCCAATGTAGCAGACATTTAATTGGGTTAACTGGACTGAAGTCACTGCTGCTTGAGAGACAGTATCAGGTCAGATGCCTCCTTGGTAGTCGGAATAGTCTTACTCACTACCACTTGAGAAATGGTTGGAACTAAACCTCTGTTGCAGGATTGTTTGATTCTCAGACAAGGTTTGTAGCAAGACCAGGTGAGATGTGTTAGATACTTCATGTTCCAGGCTGAAATTTACATGTGTATTTCAAATCTGGCAACCAAAGAAAGTAAAAGGAAAAAAAGGAGCATTCCTTAGGTATGTTCAAGCATAGATAGCACATTAACAATTGTGCTATCATTTAGTAGCTAGCATATTTTTAAAAAGATTGTGAATATTTGACTATAGTAATCTTATCATTTTGTCATTTCATTTAAAATTATTGCATAGATCACATCTTCCTTCAGAGCATTCATGACCTGTTACTGACCTTTGATCTATTCATTAACAAGAATAAAATGGGCACACAACAACAAAGAACACTGTTACATCCTACACTTTCCAACTCTCCTGAGCGTTCGTTTCTTTTACTGCCCTAGTGAATATAGAAAACACTTTGTAAAATAAAATAAAAAAAACTCCATAGGAGATGATGCATAAGGAATGCACAGTAGTCTGATGAGGTGCATGAAGTTGGAGGTAGCCTCTGTTTCAAGCCATTTGAGGACACACCTTCCTGAGGCCATTCTTTCTTCCCGTTGGCAAATCTCCCAAAAGAATTCTGGTAAGCTGGACACAGACATTCCTCAAAATACTCTCTATCCCCACAGATGTTCAGCTGGACCAGCCAATACAGTTTTATTGTCTATACTGTGCCTAGAGTGTTTGCCTGTATAGCTTCAAGTGTCCCACCTCCTGGATTTCCCCACCTACTCTGAATACATGTGAATTACAGGTTGGTTCCTGCACTACAGGTGGACCTGTGGCAGCCCAGCAGCACCTTCCACATCATCGAAGGTACGGTCATCGACGTGCGTGTGCCACAGAACACGTCCCGAAGTCTGCTGCCCTACCTCCAACAAGCCAACATCCAGTACACGTAAGCCTGTGCTTCACCTTCTGTGCATCTCTACAGAGATCTGGCCTCCGTGGCAGTTTTGAGTCTATCACACCTAGAGTGCTTGAAAATATGTTCTGCGTAGCAATTAGACTGGCAGACAGCTAGACATTGCCAAAAAAAACAACCATTTTAATGGGGAAACAGAAAATCTCCCACAGGCAGGCAATTTTAATTAAATGTCCTCCTTTGGAGTCAAGCTTAAGTGTTTTCAAAGTATATGAAATCACATCTGTTAAGAGAGGGATGGTAATTACTAATTCTGCAGTCTGCTTTGCCTCTGCCTGTGTTTAGCAGGAGCTAGGCTTGTTTACAAGTATGCTGTAAATGAGGAGGCAAGCATTCATGAATTATAAAGGAACATACCAGTTCTGTTTTATAACTCTCTGTTCCTAGTGACCCAATACAAGTCATAGGGAGCAAATACGCGTTAAGGATCTCACATCATTTACAGCGTTTCTTGGAAGCATTCAGGACAGTTTTTAAGTATACTTGTCAAATGGTATTTATCAATTTGATACAGTTTAACTAGACAGGAGTGATGATCTTGTCATTAAAGCCTTTTCAGTGAGATGCTAAAGTACCTGAATACTCAGCTGATGAGCTGTTTGAATTCTCACTAGCATTCGCGGAATAAAGCCCTACATGAGGCCATTTATACCTATTTCTCCGTGAGCAGAGAATGGCACAGTTTATTGTATATTATATGTGCTGATACCAGAATTCCATTCTTATTGTAACGATGGTCTCTTACTAATTTGTCACTGCAAAAATATGAAAACAAACATAAGGTAATAATTTACCAGGCTGGGTAGCTGTAGTTCAGAGCTGCTTTCATGTGGGTTTTACACTGCTTCAGGGTTGTTTACATTTAAAAAGGAGATGGTGGTTTCTGTAATTGTTTTCCTGTGCTTGTAACAAAACAAGAAGTCCTTTAATTACTGTGGCCCAACGGCTGCATTCACGCCTGCTGCTGTTCCTGTTCATAGTAATCACCCTTAATGAAATGACAGAAAGCCACTTTATATATGTCATAAATACCCACTATGCTTGAAGATCTAACTTTGTGTAGGTTGCAAAGCAGAGCACCCAAAGGTGAGAACAGCTAGAGCTAAGGGTCTCTGCAGTTTACCTAACATGGCATTATGTTACCAATACTAGGGACAGGCTGCCTTCATGTTCCAGAGGGCCTCTCTGACATTTGGCACACAAGAGGGGTGAGCTTCAGAGGTAGCTGGGAAGCATTTTCTTAGATTCTTAGATTTGCTCTCTTCCATCTCCCTGCTGCCCATTTCAGACTCCCCAGCCGCTTGCTCCCAGCCATCAAGACGCTGAGCAGCAAAACCCTGCAAAGCCCCGGATGGTGAGCATATGCCTGGCCTGGCATGGCTCCTGAGATCTGTAGCTCGGTGAGAGCTGGGAGGGTTTGTTGTGAGGGGAACAGCAGGTACAGGAAGGCTGCCGGGGTGGGCAGCCAGTGGCTAAAGACAGGAAGCATTAGGCAGCCCTAATAACGAAGGGGTGAACAGCCCTGGTCTGAAAGACAGATTTATCCGTCCCAGTGCTTGGCTCTGCTACAACAAGATGGCCATGAAAATAGGCCAGACATCAGATAAACCTTTAGGGCACCAAGTTGTCTACATTGTTAGTTCTATGGCAACAAAGCCATTTAGGTTGTACTCACTTCTGAGGAACTGAAGAGCCCTTGGATGCAGTCAGCACACAGTAAACAGTTGTTTAAAAGATTAAAGACTATCTGGAGTACAGACACACAGACAATGGGAAGCTGTGAAATTGAATCTAGCATTGTAAAAGCAAACAGAGCTTGATCCTGGTAGGTACTTCCACTAATCAGAATTCACCACAGCAAGTAAGCATTTCTTTAACATATTAGATGTCCTAATGATTTGAATAAAACCACTGCTTTAATCTAATTATGAGCTTAAGTGTTTTACAGTCCTGGTCTTATAAGTGTCGGGCAGCTTGCAAGTCAAGACCATAAGCCCTTAGTTTGCTTAACAAAAGTTACTGATGTAGAACAATGTAATTCCTAATTGTACAATTACTTCCCTAAGACGTTTGAAGACTGCAGATAACCTTTACTTTGATTTATATGTAGATATTATCTTTGAGGTATCAGCTGCACAGTTCATTTAGGACTGAATTTATTGCAGATTCTTTCCATCTCTTTCTTATCATTGCAACTAATGCCTATAAGGCTTCAGAAGGTCAGCTGTGATCGTGGGTTTACAGGAAGAATGAATTAGTGGTACAGTGATTGCACATTGCCATGCTCTAGGAGTTCTATTCAAACGAAGGTGGCAATAACAGCACTGCCCTCAGCTTTGCAGTGACATCGCTACCACAGTTGGTGACAGCATTCCCAGTCCTTGCTATTTATTGTGTGATGGTGGGGATAGACCTTCCACCCTCTCTGATATAATTATTTTTAGATATTTTCTATGTTAATCTTCAGATGTGTATCATTATTTAGTTTTGCAGTAAAGCAGGAAAGTTTTCAGCCTTTTCTGCCTTTGGCTCTTAATGCAAACATCCTCTCATTTTTTATGCAAGTATATTTGTTACACTAACTCAGTGTTGTTTCATGTTCTTCCTGAGTTATAAAATAACTGGCAGACAACTATTGCAAAGTAGATAAATATAAACAACAAACAATATTTAAGATCCTTTCTTTGTTTGTCGTTTGTTTTGTTTCACAGAATAATGCCACCAAATTCATTTTTTGTTTTGTTTCTACAACTTTCAGGTATTTGTAATGCTCCATGGCAATACGATACTCCTGAGAGAGTGTCCACGTTTTTCTAAGCCTAAAAATATTTTTTATGGTATTGAAATCAATTTTTGAAGATCCATGATCACATAGTATAACTGGATTATAGAAGATGACAACAAATGCTGCTCCATAAACAAATGGAAGTGGCGGCTTCTTCACATTGGCTGCATTATTTACATCATTCTGTTTTATTCACTGAACAAGCTCGTTGTGTTTTTTGAAGGCACTGTTGCATTTCAAACTAGCTGGAGTATTTATTTGACAGTCTATATTCAAATAAGCCTGCAGCACTGTACTGTCAAAATGTAACAGATGCAGTAACACCAGGGTGTTTTAACTCCTGCTGTATTTCGTTTAAATGTGATTGTTCTTCTGCTTTAGCATATGTGTTCCACTGGTTGTTCAAAAATAGCGATATCTTCTGTTTTACCTAGAATTCTCATATCAGATCTACAGAAAGCAATAGAAAACCAAACTGGACCGAGGTCATCTAGGAATCGAAGGTCCCTCCCTGGGTATAACTATGAAGTATATCACTCCTTGGAAGAAGTACGTGGAAATTCAAATTGCACTTTGTATCTGCTACACCTCTGTCTTTAACGAGGCTGAAATTTCACTCTCTGTACAACTAATGGTTGGTTGGTTATCTTCAGAAGTGATCTAAATGTTTCCTCAAAAATAGCCACCTTCTTAAAAAAATATATATATAGTTCTCTATTTGTATTCAAGGCATATATTTACATGTAACTATCTTTAACAACTTCTGAGTTTTGTTTCTAAAGTAGGTCTTTTATTCTGATAGAGTAAGATCTCAGTGAGTGTATAGTCTCATGGATTCATTTAAGTAAGCAATATGAGCAAATGCATAAGTATTTGCACGAGGTGTCCAAAGACTTAAAAACATTTCAATACAGACTCATGTATAAGGGATAAGATCCTGAAAGATAGCTGAGTAAATAATTTCTGTTCATTTTGGTGTATTCACGCATACAGTTTCAGTATGCACCAAAATTAACCAGTATGCACTAGACTGAGTGTGCAGGGTGCTGTGTCTCAGTGAGATCTGGTGGCTGTGAAACAAATAATAATAATAGCACAGCATTCCACAGGTGCTCCTTGCTTACTGAATCTGCTTGCCTGTGTCTTGACTCAGGGGCCTCCTTTCTGTAGTCCGTTCTTAACATTTTGTGGGAGCAGCTAATTAGCTCCATCCCCAGGTTCCTGGTGAACAGCTGATGTGCATCCAGCCTCTGGCAATAGAGCTACAAGAGCCCAATGTGAAGTCAAGTATGGAGAAAAAAAAAAAAAAAAGACAAAAATGAAAACTACAAGAAAATCCAAAAACATATCGAGGACTGAGAGCTGAGATTAATTAATGTGTTACAGTTGTTTCCCATGAAATGCAAAGATTGAAACAACAGTTTTATTTCTGTATTTGCAGATCCAGGACTGGATGTATTATCTGAATGAAACTCATTCAGATCTTGTTCATATGTTCTCTGTTGGAAAATCGTATGAAGGGAGACCACTGTTTGTACTCAAGGTAAAGATTAAATAGTCATTAATCACGCTAAATTCTGGAATCAGTGGCAGGCACTTAATTACTTACACCATGTGCAGCAGATATGCAAGTTACCAGTGTTTCCTAAGGAAGAGTTGCTAAGACCTAAGCCTATCTCTGAAGGTGACCTTCAATGAACAAAAAAAATAAAAAGCTGGAAAACTAAAGCCCAGTCTCATTCACTTGCATTGGTATACATGCAGATAGCACGCAGCAGGTACAATTAGTAGGATTTGGATTTAAGGGAGTTGGAAAGATTTGTAGTCAACATGTAAAGCAATTATGCCAAAGAGGGACCCCAGAGGACTCTGGATCCCTTCTAGCTAGCACGTACCACACACATGCGCTGTTTAGCTATTGACAAAAATCCAGGACTGTGTGCTCTCAACTCACAGTAGCAGGACCACAGAATTAGATGTCAACAAGGTGCAGAAGAAGTTTACTTTCAATGTACTTTTTATTTCATCCACTGTTGAAGAGTTCCTAAAATGTGATCCTGCATCAGGCTGTTCCTGTAACATTGCTTTTCTCAGCCTGCTCCATCTTCAAAAAAGAATTGAAAGATCTCACTTTTCCTGTAATTTTGTTTTCCATAGATCAGGTTCACTGTCTTGGCCATACTTGCTTGTCATTTCACTTTGAAAATGATCAGGTTGGATTCTCCTATATGAGGAAATTCTAAATGGTTTAGTGTTTCAAATATTGTTATTTTCTCATTATTGTGTCTCGGTAATGTCATAAAATTTATTGATATGTCTATTAATATTCACACTTCAAGCTAGGTAAAAGATCACGACCTTACAAGAAAGCTGTCTGGATAGACTGTGGGATTCACGCAAGAGAGTGGATTGGTCCTGCCTTTTGCCAGTGGTTCGTGAAAGAAGTAAGTGTTTAAAATGCTTTAGAGCCATGTGGCTCCTCCAGTTCAATAAACATTGCATTTTTGCTATAATCAATCTAGCATATTACTAGTAAGAACCATAACCAGCTATTTTACAGCTGCTTTTTTAATATATGTATTTGTAGAACACTAAGTGCTTGGTAAATTAAGCTGATAGCGACAGCCAGACACAGCTAGGCACAGGACAAAAATATGCCAGACACATATTGGCAGAGATATGAAGCAGGATTTTATTCCAAGACCTAAAAATGTGGAGACTGTAATTCTGGTAATTGTCCAGGTAAATCAGTGCCAGTAGGTACTGACTCAAATCAGTTCAGCAATCCTTTTGCTTTAAGGACTTATGAGATACATTTCTCTTTTGTGTAATTCTATAGGAATGGGGAGCTAAAATTGTATACAAATTTCACCTAAAATGATGGATTTCATATTCACTGAATATCACGTAGTTCCTCCAATGTTTCTGTGATCCTGTCCTACTGGGTTCATACTTCCTCTATCTTTGATATCTGGGGTCTAACCTTCATATCCATCCCTTTGCCATTTTTCAAATGATCAGGGAAGTCAAAGCACTTGGAATTTTGCATTCCACTTGTGCAATACATTTAAATACAATTTACTTATTTATTTAACATCAGCACATAATCTCTTCTACTCTGGGATTCATTTCAGATGCATGATATGTTTGCAGGATTTTGACATTTCCCCTTAACAAAAAAAAAAAAAAAATTTCCTAAAGACGATATAAGCTGCACAATGAAGACTTATTTTGTAATGCAATTTACAGAAGCCAAACAAAGCTTCAAAAAAAAAGCAACAGATATGCTTTGAGTATTTTTGCATACCATTTTTTGCACAAAATATGTGATGCAAAATCTTTGTTTGCAAGGTCCTTCCTATGAACACAATTTGCTCACTTCTCTTCAACCTAACCACTGTGGATTCCACAATTCTGATATAAAGTCTCTCTCCATTCAGCAAAAAGATCCTGACCCTGTAAGTCACTTCATGAGAGTAAATTTCTGCATCGTGAACACACTAGAATTATAGAAAATAATCACCAATAAAAGCCCTGTTTGGAAGGGACCTCAGAGATCATCTGGTCCAATCTTTCATGCTAATGATATTAGACTGTGTCTTTATTACAGAGATGGCTGAGATGATTGTATTACCATGTGTCACAGCAGTGTGTAGGGCAAGTACTGAAACAATGAGGCCATTACACTTTAGGTGAGCCTCAGCATGGCTGCTGATGTGTGGATGGACTAAACCAGATCCAGGAGCCGATCTCCCAAGTTGTGTGCAGTGATAATGCGCTTCTTATTAGGACTCCAGTTAGTGTGAAACGTCCAAGTATTGCTGAGCAGCTCTCCTGCCTAGGAGAACAGGCTGCAGGAAGGCAAGGGGAGGTTTGGAACACACAGACACTTGTGGGAAAGCCTTCTGCTCAAGTACATCTTCCTTATGGAGGTTTTAACATAAAGCACTACAATATGGCAGGGAGGTAAAAATCACAAGGTTTCTCTGTAGAGCTTATGGAAGAATATAGGCTGTGTATGTGTATATGAAAACCTTCTGGCTGTTATTTGAGATCCTCAGAGGGTAGCTTGCTAGTAGGAATGTTTCACTAACTATATCAAGGCATTTTCCTAGATTAAATAAAGTTTTTACAGAACTGAAGAGTTCCTCGAGACTACAAGAATGCACAGTTTTGCCCATCGTGGTCATGCACTGCCTTTGTTCACAGATGACAGACATTTTCTTCTTTTGTTAGAGCAATACTTCAGTCCAGCATCTGGATAAGAATTGTGCTTGAAGACTCATTATATTAAAATGGCTAGGAAGGTATGAGGGACAAAAACGGTTAGATTGTTTGGATTAGGATAACGCTTTTCTCAAATGGATTAGACATTTTAGTAAGAACTCTGGGAAAACTGAAGGTCTCTCTGTGCTCTGAACTCTGGAATTCTGTTTTGCTGGCAAACTCCTCCCATAAGCACCTCAGCAGTCCAGCAGCGCTTTCCACCCTTCCTGGCACCTGTGGGCAGTTCTGAGAAAGGGCAGTCCACTTGGAAACCAATTTTTCCAGGCACGTCTGTTGACTCTAAGGAATAGCACCACAAGCCCATTGATTTAAGGCAAGCAGAAGGAGAAGCTGGATTTGCATGCTGTGCAGGCAGCCTGAAATATTACCATGCTTTCACTTCACTACGTAGTAACCCTCTGTCACTCGTTTTCTTTGCCATTGTCAGGCTACTGAGGGGACAGATGTTCCCCGTGGGCCATGTCTGGTGGTAGTGGGGGCCTAGAAGTCCACCCCTTCCCACCTCCCCAGCCAGAAGCCCCAGGGATCGGCACCTACCTAGGGAGGTGCAGGCTGAGGCCAGGCCGGGACATGGGCCCGCAGGTGGGCCTGGCTCAGCGGGGCCCATGGCCAGCAGGGCCGGGCTGTGGGGAGCTGGAGAACAGCCTTGCTGCGGCCTGGCTGGGGTGATGGCCCTGGGGGATGACATGGGGTCCTGGGCAAGGCTGGTGAGCCCTAGGGTGGGCAGGGACAGCAAGGGCTGGAGCAGCCCTTAGGGCTGTGACAGCCATAAACTAAGGAAAATTTTATTATTGCTTACATTGAAACGCTTGACTTTAATTTCAAAGTTGTTTTGTACATAGAAAATTTCTTGACCTAACTGGGAGGTCTAAGTGGGATTCAAGACATAATCCATCTTTTGAAGTATCCATGCTCTAGCATACCGCAAGGCTTTTCAAGAGAATTAGGTTAGAAAACAGCTTCTGCATACGAGTATCATTTTACATTCAAGCTCGAGACTTGAGCAGATATCCCAGCCAGCTTGGGAGCCCTCGGTATCTTCCTCATGCCCCTGGAAGCAGCAGGTTCGGGGTGCCAGCAAATTTTCTGCAAGCATGGGCGACATCACCTCCCTCCCGTAGGGTGGAGGTGCCACTGGGCTGATAGCAGCTTGTCAGGCTCTGGGCAGCAGCCCCCCGCTTTCTGCAAAGCATGTGGAGCTTCTCAGCTAAGCAGGACCTGACTCCCAGCTGTATGAAAATGCAAAGCAGACCAAGGCAGAGCAGACTTGGGAAATGAGGATGTGGGGCCACAGAATGGGAAGGCAGGAGACTGCCTGCTACATAGGTTCGTTCTGTATTCAGGCAAATACAATAGTTAGAGAAAAAGAACAGATGAAGTAAGGAAAGAGGGAGAAAGATACTGAAGGAGAGGTAATTGTGAAGTGCAAAATCAACCTCCCTGTGCTTTTGAACAAACAAAAGCAGCGCAAAAACCACTGTTTGATTTTAGGGTGGGTTTTCTGTTCATGGAAAAAAAAAAAAATTGTAATCTACTCCAGCGTGAGCTCTAGCCTTGGCTCTGTATCCCATGGGTCTGGTGTTAATAAGAACTTCACTGCTTGTTTCTGTAGAAGGTGGCCCTTGAACACCTTTAGTCTCGTCTAATCAGATGTTCTCCAGGGATCAGCAATACTGGTGGCCTCTGACAGACCCTACCTTACTGTCACTGAATTTCAAGTGAATAAATGAAACTCCTGTGCACACTTTAGGTACAAGCTAATAAGCCCCAGAGATGACCCTGTGCAGGTGTTGCAGTAGAAAGCCTGGCAACAGATATTTGTCATGGGTAACAGGTTACAGTGGAGCCCCACCAAGTTCAAGCCTTAATCAGCTGAAGAAGGCCAGAAAAAAGTCCCTGACAGTAGAGTATAAGGAAGCAAGAGGAACTGAGAAAGGAAATGGAATTGGTTATGTGTGGACTACTCTAAAGGCAACCTGCAAAGAGAAATGAACCTAATGGAACCCAGAATTTGTTTCCATGGCAATAGATTAAAAAGATGTATTAAAGATTTGTTAGTCTACATTTTTAAAAAGTCTGCGTGGGATTTAATCATACATTAAAATGGGTTAGTAAATATTACAAACTAAAAAGAAAGGGACTATATTATGTTTAATTACTTTGTAGAAAGCGGTGACTTTGAACAAAAAAATTGTTTAGCAGATGAGACATACTTAACCAAAATTAAATAGCCCTTCATAGAACCTAAGAAGCAAAGTCTCCAGACTTTCTGCAGAAGTACATTAAGTACCTATACGTGTTAACCGAGAGCATTGAAATTCTCTTCACTGGGTGTGCAGTTACGAGAGGAGATGCAAAATTCAGACATCAGATTATCCAGATCTCAGATGTGGAATTCTACCATTGTTTTGAAAATCTGAAATATGGTTCACAGGCTGCTATTCAAATTAACATCAAAACTAGATTCTCTTTCAGTTTTAGTGGAAGCAGATGAGGATTCACATTACATCTGGTTTGACTTTATTCCCTCTAATAAATGCTGCCATTTGATCCATGTCATTGATGTATAACCTTGAAATGTCACCCATACAATGTTTTCAGAAAAGAAAATACAAGAGATGTAACATTAAGATGCACTATTCTTGGCTTCTGCTGCAGGAATTTGTATTTTAAACCTGAAAGGTTAGAAAATTCAAGACATTTAATTAAAAATGTTCAAGAAGAAAACACTGGTACTTCTTCCTGACAAAATGTTCTTAGAATCCTATGGCAAATAGAAGGGAAAAGTCCATTGAGATCCAGTGCATTCCCCTAAGGGAGTGGCCTTTTCAGGACTTCAAATGAAAGTGCACATAGCCTCACACTTTGGAATTACACTATTCTTCGCCATCATCTCCTTCTCCGGTCCTTAAAAGTGGGCCTTTGTAAGGAAAAAATGGAAAACTGCCATTTTGACTTGATTCAACAGATCTGCGTTTCAAATGAGAATGAAGGCATTATCTTCCATAGATTCCCTAGGCTCTTACATTTTCGAAATGTTTAAAATTTGTGAACTTACCTTAAAATAATATTATTCTTTGAATATGGGCCAGTTTACATTGCATTGCACATATGCACATTTCTTTAACTTGAGACTTGTGCATTTCTTTCCTGGTTTAGCAGTGTTACTGACTGCCACCTCTGGGACAGAACCTAGCCAATATCTAAGATCTTTGCTGAAAAAAAATGTTCGGAACTACTTTGCCTTTTCTGGATTTAATCAAGGTGATGTGATAAGTTTGTTTCAGGCAGTGACCTTGCTAGACCCCACCCATGTCAGTTCCCTCACTCCTATCAAAATGCCCTCTAGAAAGGAGCTGTATAGAGGAATAAAAGTGCATCTTTGAATCCCTGCTCATCTTGCAGAACAGCATTGTCCCTTCAAGATGGGCCATAATAGAAATAGAGTCCAAATTCTGAAATGTATGTTTCCTATGATCCCAATTACATGAGTTCCCAAATTATCCAACATAATGTGTTTGTGCTTTATCATGCAGCCAGGGAACAGATAGGCGGCCCCAGACAACAAAACATTAAAGGCTGGGAGCAGATTTTTTTTTTTAAATGCTGACATTGATACTGATTGCTTCCAAAACCAGGCCTGAATCCCATATTTTCAATTCATAGGAATGAGCTAAGAGAGACACAGACTGTCCAAGATGCAAACTGACAACACCTGCCTGCATAATTCTAAGCCTGAGACTGATTTATGAGACACCTTGTGGGATGCATACTGCCAATTAGGCAGCCATTAGGCTTGTGGACCAGGCCCCAGAGACCAATTTTTACCAGGAATTTTGCAGGGTTTGAGGCCTCAGATTCTTCCTCAGGAATGTTCATGAAGTGCTTGACTGTGAAGGCAGGATACCTAAAATAATAGAGCATGCATGTACAGAACTGAATAAGGACAACCGTGTGATCAGAGGCAGGTCCAAGCAGGAGACCAAGACAACATCAATTTTAAAGGTCTGGCTATTCTTCAGTGTTGGGCAGACCATGTGGCTAGAAGGCCATAAAGCCATAACTTTTCCTACTTTAAGAACTGCTGAAAGCCAGTTTAACATTTAAACTCATTCTGCAAAATTCCACAGTCCATGTGCTGATGGTCAAAACACCTGTGGGATATTGCATCAACAATCAGAGCAGCACTCAGTCACTTATTCCACTGCTGGTGTTCCCACTGTCAGGAAAACAGCCTCACATTCTCAATCATTTCTGGGTAATGCTGAACTACAACAAAATTCGTAAGCTTTTAGGATTCAGGAAATTTATTTCCCCTTGCCCTCCATGACTACCAGACCCTCAAAATGCTGGCTTTCCCCCTCAATGATGGTGAGATTGCGACACCAGTTTTCCACCCACCTGAGAAATATTCTGATCTCCGGGCTCTCTAAGAGAGTTATGTGAAGCAACACACTCATGTTTGTTAAAGATTATGTGCTTGATCTATCACTTCTCAACAGACGTCTTTCACAGAGGCACAGATGAAATGCCACGTTCCCACAATCCAGGATTTCAGACTAACATTAATTTAAAGAATGCTCATTACACCTCTGTGTAGGGATTCTTTGAGACAATGTAGTTAGTTCACCCCCCATGTATGCTTTCCACCTCCATTTTTTGAAGTTCTCCAAGCAGAGGTTTTGGACTGTGCAGGAAAGCAAGCATGGACTCGACTGTATCTCCCTGTGTGCTGCACATGTATGCCGCTCCTCATTCTGAAGACAGATGTACCCCTAATCTTAGCGTATCGTTTAGTGCTGGCTTCTAGAAACCTGAAGAGCTTTTGAAATCATTTTAAATGTTCCAAAGTGAATCAGAGGCATGCAAGGCCAAAACAAATACTGTACCTGGAGTTTTTTCCCTTCACCCTTCAGCTGGATGCATTCCTTCTTCCCGAGGTCCCTTCCCTTCAGCCAGAGCTCTTCAGCTGCTGCTGGTTAGACATGAATTGTTTTCTTGTTGCTCTTTAAACCACCACACCTGCTTGCTCTGTGAAATCTTCTTTTCCAGGCTTTCCTTCTGCTCATCAGTTTTCAGTTCACCCTTGTTTCAAGAAGACCAGAAGCTTCTACAGGCTGCATCCTGGCCCCCTGCACCCCCTGCCAAAGCGCGAGTGATTGTGGCACTGTGAGGGCTGGGCTCTTTTCACCCTGAAGTGCTAGTCACCTGGTGACAGATCTCTCCACAAATGCTCTGACAGCTTTTTCAGTAAATGTAATACAATCATTGGAGCTTAATTTTCACTATTTGCCAGACTCTAGACTCCCCAGCTGTCTTTTTAGCTGCCTAACCGCAGAAAAAAAATAAAAAAATTTAAAAAAAATCATCTTCTCTGAGTGCTCCCAGTATATCCATTATCTGGGGGAAAAATCCATCTGTTTCATCCTGCGGCATCTATATTTGAAACACTCAGCCTTGCTTATCTTTAGCTAACTCATTCTTTTCTGTCAGGAGCTCCTGCCTGAAATGCTGTTTGTTTTTGCTCCATCAGAGAGACCTCCTCTTTCAGCCTCTTCACTCAGTACTTCATTCATCAGCCTTTCAACAGCAAGAGGCACTGGTACAAATGCAGAATCTGTTTTATCCGCATTATTTTTTTCTTCCTCCAAATGCTGTTCTGCCATTTGAAGTTTCCATGCCATAAAGACACCTATCTGAATCTAGTTTCTGCTACTACTCAACATTCCCCCTCCACTCCACAGCTGGTTCAATTCTGAACCTGTTATTTCAGCAGCCATCTTACATCCCACTTTGCTCTGCATTTCTGCATCTCTCTGGCACATCCTTGTTACTGAAAACACAGATTACTGATGTGCACCAGTTCTGAGGGGTAGCAAAATAAAGCAGCAGTGAACACTACTAACAAGAGGTTCCAGGACTTGGCCTTCTGTTGTGATGCTTTTTTTCTTTTTTTTTTTTTTTTTAATGCATAACACTTAAGCCAATGCCAAAAGAGATGGTGTGCAGTACCATGGTATCACCACAACGAGGCATGTGATGCATTGTTTTAAACACAGCTGTGGCCATGTGGCCAACCATTTCTATGCTGTGCAGTATTTCCTCCTTTTTTTTTTTTTTTTTTTTTTCTTTTTTTGGGTCCGTGGTGGATTTTTCCAGGTTCTATTCAACATTATGGTAATTTACAGAACATCCTTTCCTTTGATGTGACAGCTTCATGATGACAAAATAAAAATAAAAATCTGATTTTCCTTTTCCAAAAGGAAAAAAATGTATTGCAATATTTCTCTTGTGCACTTTCAGCTACTCAGCTGCTTCTTCCTAACTACTCATGGTCTTAAGAAGGTAAAAATTACTCTCACTGGGCTTGCAGCAATTCATTTTTCACAATGTGAAAGCATTTTGATAAAATATAGGTACCCTGCAGCTGTCTTGTGCCTGTAGCAGAGATTGTTCAGTGACACTTGCAAGTGCAAATTTCTGTGTGAATGTTAATCACTAAGACATTCAAGTTCTACCCTGTGAAGGCTTTTATGCTGCTGGGAGTGTTCTTCTTTAGGGCATGAAGAGAATTCACATCTTTGCTGTAACATATTACTTGTCCTAGGGAAGAAATCCTGCTTTATATTTTAGCGGTCCACTTCTGAATGATGATGTTGAGTAAGTAGAACTTCAGTCAGTCCTACTTATATGCAGATGTATTATTTAATATGAAAGACTGAAAGAAAATTTTGTGGTTTGGACAACTTAGTTGTTTCAGAAACTAAACTATAAGTAACAATTTGTATCTTAATTGTTTAAAAGCATCTCAGCTATGTAATTAAATGATGTATTCAAGCGAATTTTATCAGGCTTCTATCAATATACACTACTCTGAACCAACACAACTGGGATGCAAAACTTAAGAATTAAATTTTTCAGAGGTAGACATCTCAGCTGGTTGCCACAAATTTTGTGTGGGCATTAGTTGTGTACAATTACTAGGAGAGAAGTTTGTGTTGCCCCTTTCAGAGCATTCATAGTAAAACACTATGGAATAACACAAGCTTTGCCTTTCCCTCCTATATAGTTCTTGACCTATTTGAGACTTACGAGGTTCTATGATACTACAGAGTAGTTGCAGCACACCATCATTTTTCTCTGTTATTGTTTCCAGGTTCCTCTTGTTGGCAATGTTTTCTGTATATTGCCAAAGAAGAAGGAAGCTTTTGCCTGGAAATAAATAAATCGATAGATAGATAAATAAACAGGGGTTCCAGGTTACAGGCACAATTCAAGCTTCAACCTTGAAAGTTGGACTCTTTGTTTTAAGAAGTTTGATTCTAGATACTCATTTGTGTCTTCTCCTTAGTAAAAGACTTACCACTCTGCCTGTGATCTGAGTGCCAAAGCAGAGCACATGCAGTAAAAAGGAAAATGGAGGTAAAAAGATGTACTGCTCCAACTACAAGGACAGAGAAAACTACTGACTTGCCAGACTGATAAATTGGCCACAGGGGCCTGAATGGCAGATTGTAGTATCACCTGCTAAAATGTAAGAAATACAGAGCATAGTAAAACATTCTGTGTTACCATCTGAAGGATGTCTTCCTAAATGGGTGGAAGAGTTAATCCTGCTTTATCAGAAGCAGTTTTACACAATTCCTCAAAGAACAGTA
This sequence comes from Alectura lathami, assembly GCA_013399715.1. NCBI lineage: Eukaryota > Metazoa > Chordata > Aves > Galliformes > Megapodiidae > Alectura > Alectura lathami. The sequence goes on from VXAV01010739.1 coordinate 342,543, forward strand.
ATAGAGCCAATTCCCTGTGCTGAAACAGTAGCAGGTTGATTCAGTGTGAATGTTAAATTCAAAACCTGAAACAACATAAGCTGATTGTTAACTTAAATTTAATAACAATTAATGGTGGGACAGCAAATCATTATTAAGGTCACGTGGAGTTTCAGAGTTTCTCTCAGTCCTATCTCCTTGCGTTGTCCTTCTGAGTAAATCCCCTTTATTAAAAGCACAACTGTATCCTAAATCCGTTTTAAACTCCTGCATTTTATTGCCTTGGCTCTTTTGTTTACTTCATCCCCCAAATTAAATTTCCTATGGACCAGATCCTCAGCCAGCCTAAGCTGGCACAGCTCTATCAACAGCCACCACTCTCTGCTGATCCAGATGATTGAGCCCCCTCCTATTAATCACTGGTCGTTTCCCCCATCCCCCAGGCAGATTGCTTGCACGTTGTTGGCAGGGTTCCTGCATCATCTGTTCATTCACTAATAACACTATTCAGCATTTATTGGGCCAGCCTGGCTCTCTGCACATTCAGCAGCAAAGCTGCTATTGATTGCATGATGGGGAAGCAGAATCGAGCTCTATGAAGTAGCATCACTTTGTATTCTGAGAGCTCTCTGCAAACTACAATGCAGTTAATTCACTAATGGTTTATATTCAATTTGCTTGTGCCATGGTGAGGAGAAAACGTTTCAACACTGCTGGGGGAGTCGTATGATTATTATTTGGAAGATTTGTGAGTCACATCCCAAACGGCGAGCTGTGTGCTTTGCTCCAGCAGTGACACACTGTAGTGCCTGGAAGGCACGTTGCCAAAGACCTCCCAGGTCGGGGAGGTAAGGTTACACAGCCTTTGTTGCCTCGTTATGTGTATTAAATAGAATTGTCACATACAAATGTCCTATTAAAGACAAAATAATTTGGGGAGAAGGAATGTGATCTCACACCAGTTTACACCATTTACACTCTTGCTTTCCGTGAAAAAGAAAGCTGAACCAGATCCATTACATTTTAAATGAAATGGTGTTCTAAAATGGTAACCAAATTGTTAAGATAAACCGTATGTGCTTTAAAGAACAGAATTGAATGATTGATATATTTGGCCCTAAATCAAAGTTAAGACTTAAAAGTTTGAAAAGTATTACTGGGGACTATAAAACCAAAGTCTCTCATATTTTGTCAAAGATAGCAGGCATTAAAACAAGACAGAGTAGCTTTAAAAAATGAAAGGGTGCTTGACATTTTGCAGTCTATGTTTTATTTATNTTCATAGGATTTAAAACATATTAAACATTAAAAAGTATTAAGTCAAATATTTTTATTATGTCACTTTTTGCAGATTTGGGAAGGTTCTGGAAAATTTTCAAAGCTAATTCATGTGATTTTTAAGGAATGTATTGTCTTAATTAATTATCTGCAATTATTTTAAGGAGATGATTTTTAAAAGTGTTTTGAAGAGTTTATTCTTCTATCAGTCTAGTTTACAATACAGTACATATAACAGTGCAGTGTAACAAAATGCATAACTACAGATGTAACCTGCAGGGAAAGAATGGCATACATAGATACAGATACAAGGAAATATGCCAATCTCATTGTCTCTGTTACATAAATACCACACAAACACAAGCTGAGCTGTATTTGTTAATACTGGCTAAAAAGAGAAAAACATTAAAAAGTCAAGGAAATGATGTGCACTGACTTATTTCCTCCTCAGTGGAATTTCTTCTCCCTGAAATAGGCATGATAAAGTTGTTCATTTCCCTTGACTACCATTTTGGAGCACACCTTCATTCTGTTTTCACTGCAATAACAAATCCATACATATTTAACAGTCATGCTTACCTTATGGGCTTTTAATCCGGTGAAGATTTAAGTGCATGGCTAGCTCAATGCGCAGAGCAGCACTGCTTTCCTCAATATGTGTTTTCAGCATGTGGAACATAATGAAACAGAACCCTTGTTTTCCCAGTCATTATTTTTGAGTAACCATTGCTTTCTGTTTCAACAAAATTACTTTTTTGCTATAGCTGCAGTTCCCTGAATACCAATGCTGTTATCCAAATGTATTTGTCGCCTTGCTGTTGCTTCCTAATACAAGGACAATGAATTTAAATGCCATCTCACTCCACCTAGGAATCTCTGGGAAACTGCTGGCACAGGGGCCAGGGTACCTGTGACCTCTGCATTGGCCTGGGACATTTTTTGCAGTAACCCCATGGCTCCACCAAGCTTCCCTTCAACAGCCTGTTGTCCTCCCCTTCTCCCCTGTGATAACCTACCCTAAATCAGCATCTCCTCCCACATGATCTGATGCCCTCTGTGCCATACTGTCCTAGCTGCTGCCAGCTCTCATTTCTTTCTGCACAGTGCCCACTTCACCCTCTGTTGCTGTCCACCTCTGGCATGACTGAAACAGAAGATATGCCCAGTGTGGAGCAGCACTGCACAACAGAGAGTAATGAATGGCCTAGCAAAAGTATTAAGAAGTCTCATTATGTCCTCAGCAAAGGAAAAAAAAAAAAAAGTGTTCATACTGCTCAGGGAATTAATTTTAGCCCTGGGTAAGTCCAATGGCACAGGCATTTTATACAGGTAGCCCACAAAAGGCATCCATCAGCTCCAGTGGCAGCTTCAGTACTCCAGCCAGCTGCATGGATTCAAGCGCAGAAGTATGGAAACTGTGAACTTCACACAGTTCTCTAGCACTTTTCAGTTGAAAAGCTTTTAGCTTACTTTATCTCAGAGCAAACTATCCCCATTGTGCCGCTGACATACAGCTGGCAGTGGTGCAGTAGGATCAGGCCTCTACACTGCCAAAGGCTGTGTATCTTAGCCAGTCACCATACTTAACCTGGAAATCATTTTTGGTATGGAACCTACATTCTTTGGCCTTTCTCCTTTAGGCTCTTCAGACATATCAGACTGATCCTGCCATGAAAAAGATGCTAACTCAGCTGTATTTCTATATCATGCCTGTGTTCAATGTGGATGGATACCATTTTAGCTGGACAAACGTAAGTACTACCAGTAGTATTACTCAAAAAATTGTTCAGACAGGAGGACTGAATGCTTGTTACATCATTCTAAGATGACTTTCAGTATAATCTGGCCCATCACTTTGTGTCATGCAAAACTGAAGTAAATTAATTCAGTTGAAAAAGAACACTGGATATGTTTATCAGGGGTGAGGGGTTTTTATATGTGTGTGTGTACAGATAGGTTTCTTGCAAAAATAGTAATATTGCTAATTGACTATTTTAAAACTTACATTAGGATCGGTTCTGGAGAAAAACAAGATCAAAGAATTCCAGGTTTCGGTGTCATGGGGTTGATGCTAATCGCAACTGGAAAGTGAAATGGTGCGGTAAGTCTGGAAATACTTTGGTCCACCAGTTCAGATTACCCTGTATTTAATTATCCAACACAGTAAGTAGGTTAGGTCACATCTGTTGTGAAGTGTTCTCTTTTCCATAGTTAAAGTTGAAGGTGCTTTCCCATAACACTACAAGGCAGGCCCTGAATCTTAAAAAATAAAAGTCCTGAACTTTAGAAAAACACATCTCATCACAAAAAAAAAGTTTTCATGGTAAGTGTGGCAAAAGTAAAAAACTATTCTGTATTTCTGCAGCATAAATCATTCGAAGCACAGTATTGAGTCTAGCCCATCACATTTCAGAATTTACCTGACTAAAATTTAGGAAACATTTTAGACCTTGTTTTATTTAATTAATCTCTTCTTTGAAATGACCTTAGTTTTGGAAATAGATTTGCTTTGTTGGCCTTGTAGAGAAATGTATGAGAATATTTTAAGACCGTTATTGCTAGCGATTTAATGAAGAAAGAAGGTGCTTTTAAATGCATGGAGATCAATTTTTAAGCTCCCAGAACTGTAAATACTTTAATAAAAACTGACCTAAACCTTCCATATCATAGCATGATAGAATCATAGAATGGCTTGCGTTGGAAGGGACCTCAGAGATCATCTAGTTCCAACCCCCCTGCTGTGGACAGGGCTGCCAGCCACTAGCTCACCAGATCAAACTGCCCAGGAACCCATCCAGCCTGGCCTTGAACACAGCCAGGGATGGGGCAGCCACAGCTTCTCTGGGCAGCCTGTTCCAGCGCCTCACCACTCTCTCAGGGAAGAATTTCTTCCTGATGTCCAACCTAAACCTCCCCTCTTTCAGTTTTAGCCCATTCCCCCTTGTCCTACCATTATCCACCTGTGAAAAAAGTCGGTCCCCCTCCTGCCTGTAAGCTCCTTTTAAGTACTGGAAGGCCGCAATGAGGTCTCCCCGGAGCCTTCTCTTTTCCAGGCTGAACAATCCCAACTCCCTCAACCTTTCCTCATAGGCGAGGTGCTCCAGCCCTCTGACCATTTTGGTGGCCCTCCTCTGGACCCGCTCCAACAGCTCCACATCCCCTCTGTACTGGGGGCCCCAGGCCTGGACACAGCACTCCAGGTGAGGCCTCACAAGGGCAGAGCAGAGGGGGACGATCCCCTCCCTCTCCCTGCTGGCCACCCCTCTCTTGATGCAGCCCAGGATGCCATTGGCCTTCCTGGCTGCAGGAGCGCACTGCCGGCTCATGGCCAGCTTTTCGTCAATCACAGCGCCCAAGTCCTTCTCCGCAGGGCTGCTCTCAAGGAGTTCTTCTCCCAGTCTGTACACATACCTGGGATTGCCCCGACCCAAGTGCAACACCTTGCCCTTGGCCTTGTTGAACCTCATCAGGCTCTCGTGGGCCCACTTTTCCAGCCTGTCCAGGTCCCTCTGGATGGCATCCCTTCCTTCAGGGCTATCAACTGCACCACTCAGCTTGGTGTCATCAGCATATAGAATGCAGTAGTAAAGAAATACTAGCAGAAGATTTGGAATGGATCAACTGAATAAGAAATAGTATTTTATTAAATCTTAAAGCAAGATGGTGCAACTCTTACACAGGGGTCAGCAGCCTTACAGGTTCTGGTGCAGCAGAAAGTAACAGCCACTTGTTGTGAAATACAGCATTATACACCTGGTTCTTCTGCTGACCTGCTCTCCCATCTTGAGCAACTTCCCTCACCTCTCTGACGTTGTGTTTGCACAGTATTTGCGCAGCAGCTCCCTTCAACCCATCCCTCTTCTGCTGGAAGTCTCCAGGTGTTTCCACAGTGCTCCTATTGCCTGCAGTAAGAGTAAGCAGTGTGCAGTCTGACTTGATTGTCTAAGTAGATTTTTTTTTTAATTGTAAGAATAAAAGTAAGTGTAAATAATCTACCCGGGGTGATTATAAGTGAGATGAGAGTGGACAGAAGCACACATTCAATGCAGCATGGACCTGTGAAATTTGCTTCCAGTTTCTGCCAGCTCTGCTTGCAGTTCAGAGGGACTTGTTACTGGCTAACGAGTATTTCTCACAGGACTGACATGGAAGCAGGTACAGTTGTTAGATGAGAATCCCTCCACTACAGAACACAGTCCTGCTATCATGGTCTTCAAGGCAATTTTATGCTGCAGAAATAATGTAAATGTGAACCAAAGTTCTGCATCACTGTTATCATCTTTTAATTATCACATCAGTCACAACTGCAGGTATGCAGGGGACCCATGTTTACTGTTCAGAAGAAAGCCACCGGTGAAATTAGAATGAACATTCTCTTACAAAGTCTTCAGAGCCATATTATAGTTACCTATCAGTGGGACATTAATACTCACACTGTGCATTTTCTTTCTAGTCCTAAATGATCTTTCTTTGGTTCAAATCACTCTGCTACTCCCCCTTCCCTATCCCCTGTATTAAAAACTCTCCCCTGTATTAAAGCACTCCTACTGTATTAAAACACAAACACTTTTTGCTCAGTCCTGATAATGTTTGCTCATTTTTCCATACAAGAAAAAGTTTTTTTTCTAGGCTGAGTGAAACTGTAACAGTACACACACATTGTGTGTTGTAATCCACTGCTTGTTGCATTTCTTCCCTGCATTCCACATGAAAGACAGGTCCACACCCTGACTTTAAAAACTAAAAATTCTGCCAAGATTGCTCATCATCCCACTAAGCACATGCTCTGCTTCCCACACTGGACCCCAAATTCCATCTGATTCTCTATTTCACTAGAGAATAAAGAGCTCTTTCATGGCCAAGGCTGACTGGTGCTCAGAAGATCCTAACCCGGAGCCCCGTGTTCTCATTAATCGGACACTAAATGAGGCAGAGAGGAATCTAGATCATATCACACTTTGAGGCTTGTACAGTCACAAAGCATTTAAAATTTAATCCTGCATATGCTTGTAAAAACCTTTTAATACAGTTCAGCCACACCTACACTTCGCAGACAAGGCTTGAACCTCACCGTGGGGCTCCCGGGCAGGTGTCTTGTGCCTGCTGCACTGAGCTATTTGGGAAAGATAGCCCAGCATCCCTCCTGCTTTCCTCTTCCGTGTTGTGTAGGCCTTTGATGTGAGCTTTATGATGTTGTTTCTGTGTTCTCTAGGGACTGAAAAAAGGGCTGTATCACTGACTGTGATAGATGTTCATTTGCAGCCCCCTGTGCTCAAAACAGTGCACAGAAATTGCGCACAGACCCAGGTGAACGCTGACTGCAGGATCTCTGGGGTACAAATGCTCCTTGCCATACATATGTGTGCAGTAGCTAGCACAATGGTTTAATGTTCATGAGATAAATCACAACATTAAAGCCAATAATGAGGTATGTAGAACTTAATCACTTCATAGCGCAAATTCATTGAAGGGGTTTGCATCCAAAGCCCCCAAGAAGGGAGCAGTGGGAGTAAAAATTTCCAGTGCATCCCAATTTCCAGTGCACCCTATTGCTCACTGAGGACAGCACCCCAACTGGGAGGAGTGGCTGCAAGGAAGTTTGAGAATCATGGTCCAGCTCATCCATACTCCCGGTCTTGTACATTTGAAGTCATGAGGGATGTCAGAGGATACTTGCCCTGCCCCAGGTATAAAAATAAGACAGCATGGTGACATTTTATGCAATTCCATTTTCTTCTCATGACTGAAACTGAAATTTCTCAGGAGTTGATACATACTGTACCATTTTTTTTTTCCTTCTTGTGTTAGTGTAAGAGAGCTTGCAGTATGAAAATTGAGGATATCCTTACGCTGTCCATGGGCACCATGGAAACTCAGTCTTTTTACCACCAGCCAGCTTCACTCAAGGAAAGGCATTGACTACAGCTGGGACTCATGACATTAGACTGAACAGTTTAGAGATTCTTTTCTTCACTAAAAGTCACTAAACTGAGTCTTATTTTACCATTGGGTCATTTTACACTTGGCTTATAGGATTATGCTGTTTATTAACAAGGAGGCTCATTTTCATGGTTCAGCATACAACACTGCTACAAGAGATGAAGCCTCCATTAAAAAAACAGTGGCTCTGGAGGCTCTGTTAAATAGCTTTCCTTTAGCTGTATTATCTGACAAGACATGAAGGCAGGGTGCTCTTGGGATTTGGATGACTTGGTGGCCATCTGTTCTGCAGGGAGGACACCATCTGCCCTCAGTATAACCCTTCCATATCCACTGCTATCTGAGCACTAATACCTTTTGATACCCCACCTGTGGCCATTGAATGATAGCTTCATTTTTCCTATTACAAATGAAGCTGCAGCATGAAATGCTTCCACTTTTTATTTTTTTAGGCATTAGGGTGATTGCATAACCCTGTTCTATTTCATATTATTATGCACTCACACACACTGCTCTTTTCTTATTATTTGAAGATGGGAGTACTTACTATACAAAGGAAAGCTAATAAAACACTGCTTTTGTAAGTCCCTGGTGGCACAAGGGAATGTCACAAACAAACGATTATTATGCTTCAGGTCAAAGTAAAACGTGGCACTTTTGAAATCACAGTGGATAAAAGAGCAGTGTGGATTTGCATGAATATTGTTCTTTTAGGTCCAGGCCCTAAGCTGTAAATAAGACAGTGGCTTAGAACCAGAATGCCTAGATGATAAAGGAGCCACTGCCATGTCTCCTTTTCTGAGTTTTATCTTTCAGTGCCTCATGGGATGTTACATGTAGGCTTCACTTCTGTAGCTTACTGCCACCTGAGCAGTATGATGTGGTGAAAGAAATCCTCACAAGTGAACCCCTGCCCCCTTTTGAAAGAAAAATAAGCCCTGTGCACGCTGAGATGATTTCTATTTTAGCTAACTGAGCAATCATCCCATGCAGCACATTGTTTTTTTTTCCCATAAGGTTTGTAAGAGTGAAAATAGGCAGTAGTCAGGGCATTTCTCATGTTTTAAACCAGTCTGTAAGGTAATGCATGCTGAGGTTATCTTCGTACCACTGTAACTATCTCTATATAAGCTAGTACATTAAACTACTCTTTAAGGCTAGATTTGTCTTGGCAGGGACTAGTGAAGGAGGCATAGCTCTATGATTTCAATGAAAACAACTGAAACCTTTCACTGATTTTAGTAAGACCTCCATGCTGGAATGCTGTCATCAAAGGTGTCCCTCATATGGAAAGCCAGTGAAGAAAACCCAGTGAAGCTAGGCTCTCCTTTTTCCATTGGATTAAAAATACTTCCTTGGGGGAGAAGTGCGTGTGGTTGGCCACTTGGTGTGTTTGCTAGATGAGCAGACTGCTGTACTGAAGTCTCACAGGCTCATGCCCATCAGTCACATGAAAGCAATTTGTTTATTGCTTTTCATGCTTTTGCACACAGGCTCTCACAGGCTGACCCTTAGAAATTCTCTGTTCACCATCAGCTTTCTCATTCCATCTCTAGATGAAGGTGCCTCACTTCACCCATGCGATGACACCTACTGTGGTCCCTTCCCTGAGTCTGAGCCTGAAGTAAAGGCTGTTGCTCATTTTCTCCGCAAACATCGGAAACAAATAAAAGCCTATTTGTCCTTCCACGCATATGCGCAGATGCTGCTGTACCCTTACTCTTACAAATACGCAACTATTCCAAACTTCAGCTGTGTGGTAAGTATGTTAGCACTGGGGAGAACACAATTCCGTATATAACATTTCTGCATACAATTTTGTTTGAAGAGAACAGTTGGTTTTTTTCAATGCTTTGCATTTATTTAATATGGAGCAGTATGTATTCTGGATCTGCTTGCAATCTCTTTTCTGATTATATAACCTTCCCTTGAAGTGAGTCAGCAGTAATTTGATTAAAATGGTATAGTGCCTTCCATCCATCAGTCCCTGCAAATTACCTTATAGGATAAAACCCTGGGTTTTAATTATAGTTATTATCATTTTATTTAATATTTTTTTAATTAACACTAATGGGAATTGTGTAGTTAAGTCCTTGGCTATCTAGCTGAAATTTTGTCCCTTCATGCTCAGAACACTTGAAGCACAAAGAAGATCACCTTCAATTTTATGACCAAAATAAAATGGAAATGGTTTACATTCATCCATTAGAAGAGAAATCTGGTAGATTTCACTAAAAATAAAGCTTCTATTGCTTTATGTATCAATCTGCCCAGGCAGAGTGTTTTAGCACTCTAATACAAGCAGTTAATTAACACCAGGTGCTTTGGAGCTTTTGCAATTAGGAGAATAAATTAATAGTATGGGTTTAGAAGCAAGCCTATTGATTTCATACATACATTTCATGTATTCCAGGCTCATCCAAATGCAGGAGAGCTATTCCCCCTGCTTGCAGCTTGAAGTCTGTTTTTAGCCAGCCTCCTGTGCATACAGCCCTCCCTTTAGCCTGTTCTCCTAGGGAAACATTGCTCAACCTTCACTTGCTGTTTGCTGCTGCTTACAGACACATAGCAGCAATCAGTAGCAAGCCCCTTTCTTTTGCCCCCAGTCCTCGCTAAAATTACACTGTCCATACGTCTCTCATTTTGGTCTTGAAAGCTGCAGTGACATTAAACTTTCTAGTTTAAGCTTATTTACTCCAAAAAAAAAAAGGAGTTTAACCTCATCTTAGATTTATCCTGTGCAGAATAAATGATGTGCTAGTCCCTGGAGATTTGCTAAGTTTCACTCAGCTGCCCTTTCAGGAGACTGAGCAGCTAGCACTGCACAAACGGAACTCTTTGTTGGTTTATTTCTGTTAAGACACTAAATTTCATGAGTTACCAGAGTTTCACTTGTCTGATGCCATTCTTGGGAAACAGAGCAAATTAGAAGCTAGCTTTGCAGCCAGAGGAGCTAAAAATATGAGACATGTGGGGACTGGCAACCAAACCCTGCTGCTGACTGTGAATAAATCCATGAACCTTGTTTTTATTTTACCTTCTCCACCCTCTTTTGGGGAGTGGCAAAGGGAAGGAAGAGCTTCCCAGATGAGCTGGTAACTATTATTTACCAATAAATGTAGACTGGGAATTTTAAACCCCAGGATCTCATTTCTTGAAGACCGGCAGGTGCATGCATGCTTTTTTTTTTGAACAGACAAGACAGCAAAAAGCAAAGACGTGGTGTTAGGGAATAATCAGCATCTCCTCTGCAAAATGATTGCAGGATATCAACAACACCCAGGCTAATGTAAGACAATAGCAGACACAGTGTCAGTAAATTCACTCAAAGGAAAAAGAATCTCTAATAAGAGTTTTCACACATACCGCCAAGTCTTCAGTATGTGCTGTTCTTGCTGCTTGATGGCTGTTGCCTTTCTAAGTCAGGGTGACTGCCCCTCAGTGCACACACTCAGACTTTCCATCCACAGCTTTTAGACCAAAGGAACCCATTTCTGATGAGTGGTAGGTGTCCCCTGAGTTTGTGAGATCTTGGATCAATCAGGCTTTGCATCAGAGGGAGTGGTATGTGGACCCAAAGTGACAGAGACACTGTTTTAGACAACAGCCTGGACAAATGGAAGTCAAATCCCAATTCTAAACATTCTGCCAGTAGTTGGAATCCATCATTCTTTTTATTGCAGTGGGGCAAAAAGAACAGGGAGGTTTGAATAACAGCTGAAGTAATTTCCTGTTATTTCTAAAGTTCAGTGTGGGTGTTAGAGTGAAAATGAATGGAATGCTGTTGCTTATTTATTTATGTGTTTTAATATTGGCCTACAGCCAAAGGCTCCATCAGCTGGTGGCTTCTAAATGAATAATCTTCAATATTTGAAGTGTCTCCTGTGGTGACGTGTAGGCTGAGGTTTCAGATTCTCCAGTTCTCTTGGAGAATTACAGTGAGCTGGAAAGTGGGAGTCCCTGTTTCCTGGTGATGATGGAAGAAGCTTTGCTGGTCTACATGGACGCTGTACAGAGGACTCCACATGCACAGAAGATAGAGCATTTGGTGTTAACAGAAGGACGCAATTAATCCCAAGCGAAAGAAAGGATGTTTCTTTCTGGATCGTATCATTCTGGAGAGCTGTCAGTTACCATTTCGATTAAAGTGTTCAATTATTCAGAGCTGCTTTGAAACTGGAGAGCTGTGTACTGATCACAACATGCATATTCTGTTCTAATTTAGGCACAAGTCTTTTATTAACACTCTCCTGAAATCTGTTCCTTTAAGATGCTTAAAATGTAAAGCATACTTTAAGATTTACAAACAAACAAACAAACAAAAAAACCACCAGCAGAAACATTTATCCACCATTTATAGAGTTTTAAATTTTACCTACTGTTCTCTGTTTTTTTTCCTGTACAGTATTCACTGTAGTACTTACAGTGAGCTTATCTGGCACGGCTGAGTTTGTGTATCTCTCTGGAAAAATCTGATGATCTTACGTGGATCTTTGTCCTTGAGGGTGTTCAAAGGCTGGTTGCTTGGATTTATTCACAGTACAACGCAGCTCAGAACTGTCCCCTTTTTGGGTACGTAACCACAGTGGTGGCAGCGAGCAGCATCCCTCGGGGTTAAGAGCAGCGCAGGGACACCTGCCTATGTGCCAGGCGTACCAGAGTCCCTCCTGGGCTGACCTTCAGGCAGTTGGTGGCCCTGTGCAGAGCTCAATGCTGTGGTGCTGTTTTAAAATGGGAATTGCCAAACTATTTCTTCAGAATGATTTCAACAGAGCTTGCCTCTTTTCCATCATTGCCCTCCAATGCGTAACTCATGCAGGGAATGTTCTCCATCGTGGCTCTGTTCTCCTTTCCATGGCACATTTACTGTGACCACTGCCACCGCTGTGGCCTAGCAGGGTCTGACATCTCCTGGCCCATTAGGGTTGAGTGCGTGCCCTGACCCACAAAAGTTGACACACCCACATGTGTTAGAGGGGAACAGTCCCAAGGACAGCAATTCCCCCTGCCTCAGACCTCCCACCACCTCCTTACGCTTGGTGCGGGTGAGTCAGAAGTTGCCTTTCTCCACTGACTGCCTGCCACATCCCAGCCCCGCACCCACCTTGCGGTTCCTGCCTTTGGGCAGCCTCTTGTGGAGGGGGCAGAAGGGAGATGAGGGGCGAGCTGAAAACACCAGCCCAAAGTCTGCAGCGTAATCAGCCCTGCACTGAGAAACAAACAGAACAACTCCAGTTGTGTCTAGCAGAGTTTCATAATGAGGCAAAAAATTGCTCTTCCATTTGCTAAGAGCAGTTCTCAGTCTAAAATTAATTGTCCAAAGCTGTACTTGCTTCTTGGTTAGTGAAAATGAATGTGGGAATTCTTTTTTCTGGAATGACATTTTAAAGCTAGCTAGCTTCTCTACTAGAGTGGACAAAGATCCATAACAGGAATGTCTGTACTGGTGGAACCAAAGATTAAGCCAAAATCCTGACTCCTGATAATGGCAAAGGAGTGGAAGTTCAGGGAAGGCAAAGAAATGCAAAGCCAGGTACAGAGTAACACTCCCAGTGCACTCATCTAGTGTCTGGTGAGTAACAGCGTAAGGACCAAGTTTGTCAAGACTTGCATAAACTGAATCCAACAGTTCTTTAGGAAATAAAACTACTTCAACAACCACTGCAGATTCCCACAGAGGTTCCAAGTCCAGCAGTTTCTAGATCCAGCGGTGCTTACTTTCTGTTCTCTGTAGGGAGATCGCTTTGTGTTTTCTAGGTATTCCTGGCCTTCACTGTACGTTCTCGAGGATCCTGTCCTTTGAGATCATAATATTCATTTTCCTTTCAAATATGTGCATCTTTTCTCTGTGTTTGCAAGCAGTACTCCTGTGTGACCCTCCGGATTTGCCATGGGCCAGGCCTTCTGCACCCAATTTCACAGTATGCCACAAACCTCCTAAACAGACTGCATCCAATATGGGTTTTGAAACGTAGGTGCTGATTTTCTCCATACAGTGTGGAATTTGCATTTCTGCAATAGTGGAAATAGATCTCCAGGCCTATGTCATCTGGTCCCAGAGGAAGTTAGGCCAGCGGTGAACATTCCCCAGTCCATTAGAGATTCAGGAGTGAATCTTGCCTCTTTCCCTCTTCCCACTCTGCTCACTGAACCACTGTGGTGCGTCACATTCACCCGCCCAGCAGAAACGAGGTTTAGTGGACTGGGAAATGCATCTGCAGGTGTTGGCAGAAAATGCTTGTGTGGCTTTTATACTGCTTAATAAAGAGATCATTTTACCTCACTGTCTCATGTGTTACCTACATTTGTTGTGTCACTGAATTGGTATATATACACTTATAATTACAAATATTTAATGGCTGATCATTCACAATGCGGTGAGCTTTTTTTATGTCATGAAAATACTGAATCAAGTTCTTAGCGTTGGGGAATTGCTGTCAGTAAAAATAAATAATGCATTTCTCACTTAAAATCATTTTCGATTAGCTGCCATGGACTCACAGAACAGGGCATTGCAGCAGTCAGTGATGCATAGCTCAGGTTCCAACGCCACTGCAATATTTGATTCAGAATCTAATTTATGCTTTTTTTTTTTCCTCCCCACACAGGAATCTGCAGCCTATAATGCTGTTAATGCTCTCCAGTCTGCCTATGGTGTAAGATACAGATACGGTCCTGCATCGAGCACTTTGTGTGAGTTTCCCTCTGACACAGGTTTATGACTACCTATAATAGGAAGGAGACCACCTTTGTTATAACAAAGGAGGCAGGTACTGTTTAAATGAACTTTGCTCCAGTTGTGGGTGGTGAGGAAGGAGGAAGAAGAAGTTTTGTAACTGATTCAGTCAGTTGATTGCAGTAAGATTGATGCAATAAAAGAGATGAAAATGTAATGCATTTGAGAGGGGAAATCCAGCAAGTAATACACTGGGAACATGCAGAAACAGATAACTTTTTTTAATAAAGGATCTTTATCAGATACGGTAAATGCAGTAACAAGTCATATAAAATATATGGGAGAAAATAATTCAAAGTAGTTTTCATTTTTCACCATTACTTTTTCTCTTCCTGTGTGCACTTGTGATAGATAAAACTATTCAGAGAGCTTATTCTAAAATTTAAGATGATCTCTTTAAAACCTAGGTTTCAAATGTCTCAGTGTCTAAATGATGATAACTGATAGCAATAATATCTTTTTGTGAGTATCATCTTTCATTTTTCAGAGAATGATTTCAAATGCATTTTCCCCTATAAACAAAATGTCTTTAAAGTATATCCTTTAAATATGTAACAACATTTGTCAGACAAGCTCTCCATGCAGATGGGAAAAAGGAAATGAAGTTCAGTAGGTTTCAATGAAACATCATCCTCTTTACTAAAACAATGAGGCTCTTGGTAAGCAAAAGAGACTGAAAAAGTGAGAAGCTTAAGTAAATAGCAAGATCTTTCACAAGTAATCTCCTGCATCTCCCTTGCTGTTGCTGTTTTCGTTGCAGCTCTACACATCACACTTTATCATGGGCCCCCATCTCGCAGCACAGTCATCATCTTGTGCTCGTTACAGTGCAGTTGTTCACTGTGCGGAAGGACGAGTGGGGTGAGTTAATGCTAGAGCTGCACAGAAGAAAGCAGGCCGCATGGGAGATGGATCTTTATATAAATATAAGTGTCTTGGGCAATCAACATACGGAGATAACGAAAAGCATAAGAAACACACTTCCTCTGGGAGGTCTGTTAATATTAGACACCACCTATGCAAATGCTCTCATGCTGTAAGGAAATCATGAGACAACGAGACAGAAGTGAAAAGAATTTTTAAAGCCCTTTGAAAAGGAGAATATAGTTTATCATTTTTCTCTCTTCCCTCTGCAAAGGAATTGTCTAAAAAGAAAACCAAGTTAAACCTAGAAACATGCAGAGCACGGGTCCAGCTGGGCGATCTTTGTGGAAGTGAAGCTTTAGACAGCACTCTCTTGAGGACAAAAACAGTTTGGGGCTTTATACAAGACGTTTGCTTTTATTAAAGTTTTTCTTACTCAGAGAAGTCAGTTATTATTTTTTTCCTGTGAAAATCAAGGGTCTAATCCTATACTGAGCTGAGCACCTTTCACAAGGTTATGGACATCCATGCCCCTCTCTGAAGGGTGTTCAGAAAGTGACAGCTTGAGTTGCAGATGTATTCACTGTGTGCTGTAGATAAAATGCCACAATAACTATCCAGTGCTTTCAACATGACCTG
>VXAV01010739.1:358029-375832 GCA_013399715.1 Alectura lathami
TTTTTTTTGTCTGAATTCTCTCTTTCAGATGTGAGTTCTGGCAGCTCTATGGACTGGGCCTACAAAAACGGCATCCCCTACGCGTTTGCGTTTGAGCTGCGCGACACTGGCCATTTCGGATTTTTGCTTCCTGAGACACTCATCAAACCAACCTGCACAGAGACCATGCTTGCAGTTAAAAATATAACTTTTCATCTGCTGAAGAAATGTCATTGAGAGCTATTTCTAGAATCTGGAACTGAGAGTTTTACTTCTAGCATTAATGCCTTTCAGTGAGTTTAAGTGTCATGCTAAGCTTGGCCTATAGAAGCTTTAGAAGGTAAGAGGAAACATGGTATTGTTTCTACCAGATTCACATAGTCAGAAATGGAAAAAAAGTCCATGAAGTTGATATACTATCTTAGTTATCCATTTGTTGTAACATACTTAGTTCTTTTTGTGATAAAGCTTTGATTCTCTGCTAGGGACTTCAGCGGAGCAGGCTCAGGCCCACATACAGGCACCTGAAAGAAAATCCAGTTTCCAGACTATCTCTGGTCTTCCTGCGTTCCAAAACAGGAAGACTTCCCTCAGCAGAGGGAATTAGAGGATAAAGTTTACATCCATGTATACACACTCTGTGCCCTAGCATGGGGCCATGTCTATACCAGTAAAAGGCAGTGTGGCAAGTAGTTGCAGCTGGCCATGCTACAGGCAGCAATGCAGCTTTCTTCTGCAAGCATGCATGCATACATATGTATATGCACTTTTGTGATTTTTTTCATGTAATGTGTGAATTTGAACCCAGGTTTCCTTTAACCTTTAAGAAATGTCCACTTTCCAATGTATACATTGGTGTGGACTAAAAATCAATTCATCTCCTTTGAAAATATAACTTCACTAGAGATATGAAATGAAATATTATTGACCTAAGTAATTCTGTGCTTTATGGAAGGACCATAGCTGAGAAAGCATCTCGCCATTACTTGAAGCTTGGAACCAGGCAGGTGACTGGTGCTTCTGGGTTTTGCTGTAGTCAGTATATGCCCTTTCCACCAGCTGAGGATCTAGCCTTAAGCTGCAGTTACGATGTTAGGTGATATTTTATTCATCGGTACTCTTGCAGTGAGGTCTGTAGCTCTGTGGCTATGTGGCTGTTCTTGGAAATCATCTTTTTTGCATGCTTTAAAGGAATTAATAATAGATTCTTAAGTGAGACAGAGATGAAATCAGAAGCTTTACAGCTGAAAGAGAGAATAAGCACCATATTTGAAAGAATAATAATGAAAGCACAGAGAATGTAACAACTTGTTGAGGTTTTTTGGGTGCTTTTAAAATAGTATTTTTTTCATCTTATTATCTACAAAAGCATATATTTTACTTTATTATTTCTGAGTTTAATCTTATGCCACAACATGTTAAATAAAATGTATTTGTTAATGAAAACATCAAAGGCTTTTGAAGTATTCTTCGTATTTTATTTCATTGTTAAGGCCTTAGTTCATGGATTTAACATTTTTCCCTATCTGTAAAACATTACTGACACCAAGGATGCAATACTTTAAAAAACCTACATCCCCTCTAGAAACATACTTGAACTTAGCAAACAGGCAACATTTATGAGACTAGGGAGCACTAGATTTAAATAAGACTTCAGGACTGCAAAAGGCAATCAATAAGCAAAGATGACAGAATCTCATTCTCTGGAAGTTTAACATTTTCTTAATAAAATATATTTATTTTAAACAACTTTTCTGAAAGCTTGTCCAGACTTGATTAGTTCAGAATTGTCTGAGTAATACAAATTTCTAATTGGCTTTAATTAGTATCTAGAAGCTCTAAAAATATCTACCCACTGATCATCTCCCATTTGCTTGTGACCATAATCATTAAATATCATAGAATCTTCAAATCATTACGGTTGGAAAAGACCCCTAGGATCATCTGGTCCAGCTGTCAACCCATCACCACTATGCCCACTAAACCATGTCCCTAAGTGCCACATCTACACGTTTCTTGAAGGCAGCAACAACAATCTCGTTATTACAGACAAATTCCTGACAATCAGTCTTCATTGTGGTGTAAATTAAATACCAGCACCAATTGTCAAGAGCTATTCTGGAGTTAGGTAATATGACTGAACTATTACAAGGACATTACAAGGAGCAAAGTGAAGGACAGTAGCTATGAGAGATGCCTAATCAGCGTGAGACAATTAACCGCTGGATTTTTACAGTACAAACTTTTCCACATACTGCCCAGGAGAAACCAGATTTAAATGTGAAGGATTGATTCCTGATCATAGTTTAACAGTCCGTCACATGAAACATTGCAGCTTTATCTTCATACCATCGTATCTCCACTGGTACTGAAGAGCAATTGAACTCTTGGAGAAAAAAAAGAAAAAAAAAAAAACTGTTTTAGCTAACAAAGGTCCTAACATTTTAGGTGCAGGTGACCCTGTACAGGAATAATTGCAAGCATTCTCACATTTATCTAAGAAGCTTTGACATTAAATAAGTATTTGATTTCAGAACCATTTGATGAATAATGCATCATCCTGGCCTCTGGGTGAACTGGGCCTGAATACTACATTTTACATGCAGCTGACACTTCTGAGCTGAGCTGGGTTTTGAAGACCTTTCTATTCAGGATAATTAAGTGCCCCATAGCTGAGTGCAAGTGTAAACAGTCTCTGAGTCCTTTAATTTCAGGGTCACTAAAGCTGATCAGAAAGAGTCACTAGAAAAGAACAAACTCTATTTCCTGAATTAAGATTTTGTAAGACAATTAATCAGCAAGAATGATTCTAAACAGAGCAATTTACCCTAAGGAAAGAACTCTGTATCAGCTATTTGGATATGGAACAATAGCCTTTTTGACTTAGAAGTGTTACTTCTCTGAACATTTCTTTCTTATCTTCATAATTACTTACATCTTTTCCATTTGCACTTCTCATCAGCAGTCTTTATTGCCTATAGGACAACAGAATTGATAACTGGTTTTGAGGAAAGTGAGCTTATCTTAAGGTGATAGGTATAGTTTATCCTTCAACATAACAGAAAGCACGCAAACAGTGAAACAGTGGTTATTAATCTAGTGGTCAAAACCAAATATATATAATCGTTATGTGAACCCAGGAGTTACACATCAATTGATTACTGGTAGAATAACTATAACTGCTTCTGTAACTTGGAAAAAGTGCTCAGACAAGGTTTTGTGAACATCTGTTCTTTTCCTTGATAGCTTTTATGTTTCAAAAACAAACCTCTGAGGTTAATTTGTGCGAAAGAAACAGGCCTATGCCTCTACAAATCACCCTGCCTAACAGCAAAAAATTAGCCCAAATGAGAGCTTGGAAAGATTCCAAAGAACCTTGAACTGTCATTCATAAACCGATTTTTTTAAAAAAATACCTTTATAGGTTGAATAAGGTACTGAGTTTGGTTGCAACTCTTAAAGAAAGAACACAGCTGAAGGGTGAAGCTCCCCCATCTTTAAGTTGCTTCAAAAAGGCCAGTGTATTTGGTCACACATGTAACACATAAAGCCTACAGAGAAATTCAGTTCTTTTTTGAAATGTCTGAAATTTGAGCAGAAAGATTCCAAATGACCTTGAATGCCAACATTCATTTACTTGGAAACAACCAGTACCAGTCAGTTTGTCTACAAAACAAACTGCAGTGTGCAGATTGCACTATCTGGTTGAGGACTGCAGAAAATAACCGCTTAGTGAAAACATCACACCTATTTCTTAAGGCTGAAAAGAAAGTGTCACTTTTCCTACCAAAACCAGGTTAATGTTTAACTACTCTAGCTTATTCACGTTAAACAATACTCTCCCTTTTTATGCTTACATTCAATTTAATGGCACTGCTCAAAGAAAAAGAAATTAAGTAGCATGACTTGAGCAGTACTTTTGTAAGCCCTTTGACATTCCCTTTGACTGTGTGAAACTACTGTACCATTTCCATAGATCTGTGTTACGTAGCAAACACATTCATTGTTTAAAAATGTTAGTTTCACAAATAATGATTTAATGTTTCTGACCTTTGTGACTAAAAGCCAGAAGTTATCAATTTCATTCAGTTCTGAAGTGATGGCAAAATACCAGAATACTATCGCAAATGTATAGAGATGCAGCTACCTCCCTGCTGTAGAAAACAGAAATGAGAACAGAAATCCAAGTAAATTACAGAGAGATTTTAAAAATATGAACCCCATGACAAGACTTATATTTCTCAAAAAACATTTTTAAACACCATGCAAAATATCTTTCTAAATTCTGTCCACTGAAAATGTAGACCATCAAGCACACAATGTATATCTGATTATCATCTTCCTTTGGGATAAAAGCTTAAGGTCCAAAGAGATACAATTGTTACTTCTTACTGATGTAGGAGGAAATCTATGTGCAGACTCATTTGTGTTCTGGGTGATTTTATCAATAGATTCTCAAGCCACGTCAGCACCATGGTGTGTCTTGTATAAAGGTTAACTACACCAGGGTGGCATTCAGTTTCCTCAGATGAACATGCCCATCACCCTACACTTGATGCTCTGTTTGAGCAGGTTCTCAGAAACTCATACCCTTAAGCTTTGTGTAGTGTCAGAGAGGCTTGCCCTAACAACAAGGTGTTTTGTGAATATCTGCAAATTTGGGATAACCACGGTCACTCCAGAGCAGCAAGCTCATACACGGTTCTCTTTAGCAAATTAGATGTTTGGCACAAAAACATTCAGAATGGGTGTATCACCAGCCAAGAAGCCCCTAAATGTTTGTCCCTGCCTGACAGGCAGGAGTGGTCAACCAGAAAGCCACAGCTCTCCGCATGTGTAGATCCTTTCAAATGCTCTCCGGAGAGACTGAGGCAAGCACAGCAGGGCTTGCCCTTGCACTTGGACATCAGGGAATGCACTCATAAATAATAGATTCAAATGTTAATTAAAAAATTCTGCCACTGTCCTCAGCCGTGCAGAAAGTGCGCTGCCTGTAGCAAAGAAAATCCATCCTTTGCAACAAAGACATGGGATAATGCCATCATCTGTCCTGCCCGCCCCAAGGTTCCTGCTGCCCTACTACTACTTGGCACTATTGGAAAAGATGGGGGCTGAACAGTCATAACAGGGAAATATTTTAATCTATCCCCAGGTCTGTAGGAGTGCATACTTTAACTGAAGTAATAGATAACTTGTTCTGAAATAAATATTGTGGTACGACTGCGAGCAGGTGTTCTAGTCTTTTGTGCTGACTACCAAGTGCCAGGCTGTTCCTCTGCCTAGCAGTACAGCTTGACACTGGCAGGGCAGGGGTGGAGTGTCTCTTTTTTTTAACCAAACAATACATCTCTTTTTTTAACCAAATATCAAGTTAGGTCTGAGAAAGTTTCACTTTATAACAGAATTTTCAATTTTCTTGAAAATAATGCATCTGTTGGAATTACAACCAGTGTTTAGATGGCTCATTGTCTTCAGCATGCTATAACTGAAAAAAATAAAATAAAATCTAGCAGTCTGAAAATCGTAGCCAAAATGACTGATCTACTTACTGCTTCATTTTATTTTGTTTCTAGATTGTGAAAATCTGGGTTGATTGGGCTGAATTAAGAGTTCAGTCAAAAAGCTGTGTGAAATGTTCTTTGGTGCTTAATTAGCTAGAAATAGCTGTTGGTTGGTTTTTTTTTAGAGAAAAAAAAAAAAGAAAAAACAGCAATTTGATATATTTTAAGCTCTTTATGCAAACTAATTGCTTTGCTCTGAATTAAATTATCACGTTCACAGAGTTTAACGTGGTTTGGAAAGGGTATTGTTATTTTCCTGGGAGGCAGCCAGCTTTCTAAGGGTTAAGCGAGTGGCATGCCTGCCTCTCTGTGGCAGGAGAAGCAGAGCTGCTGTTTGGCCTTGTTAGCACAGAATCTGTCAAAAAGGCAAAATGTTCTGAGCCTTATCTCACAGGGTAAATTTGCTACATCACGCTGCATGCGTCTCCATTTCTCTTCCTCCATTTCCAAACTGAAGCGAGTCCTGTCTGTCAGTGACGACTTGGGGCTCTAACAGATTCCAACCTTTGGTGCTAAATTTAAACGGTGAACCTGTTAAAATGTGCACGCTTCCCCACATACCTACGCAGCTCCATTCACACACAAACAAGGCGTCTGTCTGCACAGCGTGTACTTACCGCATGAGGCTTTACGTAATGGCGGCACTGCAACCCTCGGCGGCTGCAGGGCTGCGGGCAGCAGGCCGTGTGTGCAGGCCATCACCCTCTGCACGCTGCGAGCACCCCAGTTCAGCTCCCAGCACTGTTACACTGGTGTCAAACCCAAAGCCCTCCTCCTGGCATTGGTGCAGTGTATTTCTGTGGGCTACCTGCTATCATTACCACTGACATACTACATACAAGCTCTGAACATGGGCTGCCATGAATGTCCGCCCCGCTTTGGGCAGAGGCCATGAGAGGTTACAGCCTCAAGTCCCAGTGCTGGCTGTATCTCAGAAAGCCTTAGTTATCTCATGGGATATGAAGGAGGTCCTCTGTCACTGCCCAGAGTGAGCAAAGGGATGTCTGAGCTGGTCCTGGTAACACTTCAGGAGACCCCTGGGGAACCTGCAGGCTGCCAGGACTTGGTGGCCTACTTCAGCCTATGAACAACCCTTCTATATACTACCCATTTTCAGGTATAAATTTTTAACATAATAATTTCAGACACAAAAAAAATAAGTTTCTCATATATTTTGAAGATTTGCTACTAAAACTATTGCACTGATTTTAACAAGGCTTCTTTTTGGGTAAGCTGAGGTAGAACTAATGTGACGTTGCTGTCAACTCGAAGGCTGTTTAGGAAGGCAGCAGACCCAGTCCGCTTCCTGTCAAATGTACACCTCCCGACACCACGGATAATCACGGCAGCCTTCAGGAGATGTCTCAGCAGAGACCTCACAGCAAACATGTCTAAAGAACCAGCTACCCTTCAGAGCTGATGCTGATGAATGTAGGGAGCTCTTCTATAAATCTCCCCTCCTGAGCAGAGAGTAGGAACATTGTGTTTCCACAGCTGTCAGGACTGCATTAAAAAAAAAAAAAAAAATGTTAAAATCTATCTCCGAATTTTAACAGTGCAAGAAAGATCCCCATCCATTTCACAGTTCTCTGCAATATAGCAGAAAGGAAGGGCTCCTTGGCCAGTACTGCACTTCCACTGACACCCAGCCCATCAGAAATAGAGGTATCACCAGAATCACTGCTTCGTTTTACTTTGGCCTCTGTGAGAATCCATCAGTGCTAAAGCCTGACTATGCACCAGAATAACTATCCCCCGTTTAGGTGACTGTTGAAGGGCACACGAAAAGCCGACTTCTTAAAAATTCCTTTTCAGATTCTGTGATTTTCATTTTGCTGAAAACTAAGTCTGTATATACAGAAAATACAGAAAAATAAATCTTGGAAGGCAAATGGTTTGTGAAATGTTTTACACAAAAACATAAGAAGTACAGTATATATCACCTTCCTACTCCAATTCCGAATGCACAGACCGAAGGCAGACTGGTTGGAGCATGTTTTCCATTTTCACTTAGTATCAGGTTGACTAAAAATAAAGGCAAAGACAGAAGCCTAAAATGGGGTACGGAAAAAAAAAAAAAAAAAATACAAACTAAATAGTAGGACTCTAGGCCCCAAAAGCAGCAGAGGTTATCAGAATAAGTATAAAAAGGCATTTTTATTTTTAACCAGGAACAAAAGCACTGAGGCCCTAATACTTTAGAAAGATGAAGGAAAAACAACAGCACCGGATAATCAGAGGACCACTGAGTCAGATGGCTTACTGGGAGAGCAAATAGCTATCCGTGACTAAACAGTTGGAAGAAGAAAAGTTGGACAAAAATTGGCAGAAGAAAATCAAAGACTAATTTTTTTTGATTGAATGGCATTCTGTGAGAAGCATAAAAATACCTCCATCCTGAAGAAATCTAAGTAAACAGATCCTGCTGCGTATTTCTAAAGCAACAAGCAGAGAGGACTGAAATCTAGAAAATCACTTCTCCATTCATCTGATGGCATCAGAGTCCTCAGTCAAGCTTAAGTAAAAAAATTGCCATTGGAGTACTCCCATGTGTACAATATTCATATTCAAGAATCCTCTGACATAATTAATTTTTAATGTTTATGGATATTAGCAAAGAGGTGAAGGTATACAGTAATGCCTTCCCTGTCAATCACAGGACTTCTCACTCTGCACAGGTTCATCCTTTACCTTCACCTCTCTAGCTGTACATAAAGGCTAACACAGCAGAAATGGATGTGTATCTCATGTATGAAGAAGCAGAGTGGCAGATTCCATACAGAGAGATAGCTGAAGTAATGTGCATTACATTTGGGGCACATTTCCACAAGGGAAGGTGGATAAGTGTAAAAAGCACCATATATTCACTGCAAGATACTGACAACCTAGACGTAAAGAGAGTTAGGATTAGCTTCCTCTATAGAAAACCTTACTTGCCATAAAATTCATCAAAATATTGATCCCACTGCATGGTGGAAGTCCATTGCTTCTCCACTTTTCATTACAAATCCATTAGGATGATTTTTCTCTATTCCTCTGCATTCCAATACATCTTTACAAGTACACAGCTTTCCAAGAACAGATTGATACCATCGCTGAAAAGGATAAAGTTGCAGCACCACCAATACACAGCATGTAGTTAAAGACATGCAATAAATTCCAAGCAAAACGTATTGCTGGAACCCAGAAGATGAGACTTGTATGGGAATGCTTCCAAGGAAGGCTCTCCTAGGCTTCACTAAATCTTGACAATGTGTCTCTATTTAATCCACACTTTATGCACAAATCCACTAGAGTATAGAAGCCAAAGTTGCAATGAAAGGGAAAACTATTGGATATGTATCATTTTACTTGCCATTCAGTGTGGGAAATTACTTTAACACAACAAGAGCCAGTTTACTTGCCTACTACATATCTTTTAGAAAAGGAACAATAAATAAATGTCTTTAAACTCTGCAAAATTCTTTGCCATACAAAAGAGTATCACTTATGAAGGTTCACACACATCAGTTATAAATACCTCTGTGCTTTGCCTTAGGTATTCCCTGACAATTATATAGGCTGCCATGAAAAGGACCACAACCTTTGGCAGCCCATTCACTGTTATTCAGCATTTTGACATCCGGCAATAAGCCTACAGCCAAAAGCGCACTTGAGATTTCTGAGATATCCCAGTAAGGCCTCCCATTCTTTTGTGGCTGGACAAAACAGGCAGTCCTTGTGCCTGCTCCTGGGAGATGAGAATGTCAGGTATTATGGATGCTGGAGGCGTGAGAGTTACAGGCTACCAATGCTGCCATGCACGTTTTGTCTTCCCTGAATTCGTCCCTTGGGGTGGCCAGCCTCAAGTTTCACCTGGTTGAGAGGAGAAATGCACAGTCCTCTTGCTCTGAAGGTGGGATGTTATCTCACCAGACTTAAGTTATATGAAAGCCGTTCATCTACACTAAATTGACTTGCTTCTCTTTGTAGTTGGTGGGGAAAGCTAAAGGATGTAGAAGATGACAGGTCACACCTATCTTAGGCTTAGTGCTATTGCTGCTGAATGAGTTCCTCATGAGATGTTACTCTTTTTGCACAGCAATAGCCCAGACGACAGCTGAGACTAGGCACAGCTTAAAATCAGTTAAAATTAGTTGAGACAAGTTCCACTCTAGATGGGACTTACTCTTTAATTTCCAGTAAATCCAGCTCTGCCTGATTGCAGATGCCTCATGTTTTTTTCTTTCAGGGTTGCCCATGGCATGTGGGACATGTAAGGAACAAACTGGTTTCTTAAAAATAAATCTATTGCAGTTGTAAAAAAAAAAAATCATAGAAAATCACAAACATACTCAGCAACCTGTCTACACATATTTCTGCCATGTAACTTCAACTGTAATCCAGGCAGACCTAATTTCTTCAGCCACAAGTGAAGGCTGTGGACCATGAAGGCATCTTCCTTCCTGACACTCTCTCTCAGGTTTCTTTTAATCCCGCCAGTAATTTTTGTCACTCTATATGCACATTTGTTTTCCTGTCCCTGTAGTGTGCTGGAGAGGGAGCCAGAACTGTAAGAGCAAATAGTCTTGGTATTCCCCATTAGTAATGAGTTAGCTAGCTTGATGCATACTTTTTCTTCTTTTTTTTTTTCCTGGACAGATTTTTTACAAGTTAAAACAAATGCTACCATACAACACACAGACAATGACAAAGACACACAACATACCAATACACAAATAATCAAGCAATGTAGAGTATTCAAAATCCATCACAAGGCAGTTCCAAATCTGTCACTGAACACAGCAAATTCCAGGGCTGGTGGGACCCTGCAGATTTAACCCAGCAGCTGGCAGCCAGCTGCCTGCTGAATCCACAAGAGACGCCCCTTTAAGCAGTCTCCTCTGTAAATTTTCACCCTTCCCTGACTCTAGCAGGCACCACATGATATTTATAGGCTACTAAATTTAAGGTGATCCCTGAACTTAATGTGAGGTTACCTTTTTCTTCCTAAGAATGTGTAAGAACTTCACATTCGATGCAAATGATCAGTAATCAAGACTACTAATCAAGTGTTCAAAGTAAGCTGTAGCCTGTTCAGCCTGGCCCTGCAGAATCCAATCTTGTTCTTATAAAAGCCAGTACCTTCATTAGAAGGAAAGTGTGCTTGGAGCTTATTACGAGCAAGAAAAACAGACTGCAGTCATAGCTTCACGGTATAGCTTCATTTATTAGAGTTGTACGAGTGAGCTAAATGCTTTCTAGTGAATGACATAGTAAAAATAACCTCAAAATTAGCATTTATATATAGAAATAGTGACTACAGACTCCTGTGCTCTGTTGATTTTTTTTTTTAACAAATTAATGTTTGCTATATTATTGCTGTAACATTTAGGTTTGCAAAAACACACAAACGTCTTAATATTGTATCTCACACAGTGACCACATTTACCAAATGTGCACAAATACACAAAGCCTGGTTATACGACACCGCCGTAATCTCTCTCATTTTTACATCAGAGCACAGACAGTTTCCATAAAGGGCTCACACCAATTTCGAAGGACACAGCCTCATTCTTACACAGTACACTGTGAATTTAAAGTCAGTTTGGATTTTAATCTTCTGCCTTTGATCCAGCGCTGTGATGACAAGAAATGAAGCTGTGAAATTAAATGTCCACAAACTTGGGGAAAATTTTGATGGGATCAAGCATTCTGTGATGGAATGCTTCAAACTACTACTTCAAAATGATGCTCAATTGTCTGCCCTGCTTTACTTATTTCTTTGTGGACTAATATGCCTTAAGATTAAGGAAGCTATCTTTAGGTTGCTCAAAAAAGGCAAAGACTCCAGTTGCCCATGCTGAGTATTACTGTTTCGAGCGAAGTAATACGAGCGAAGCACCCACATTGGGGCTGACCTCATCCATGTGAGAGAGCTTACTGCCAGCACAGTTTTGAAAAACCAAACCATATTGTTTCCTTCTTACATCTGTGCTAGTGCCACTTCTGTGCAATAATACCCTACATATTACTTCTGTTCTAAAATGGTGAGCAAAGGGAAAGCAACGTGCTGATGAGTATAACACAGGAAAAGTTGAAGAACAAACTAACAAACAGAAGTGGTTTGTTAAGTGAGGATTTAAGGACCACATCTGCAGCTATCCAGAGCCATGACCTCCCTCTCATGCATATACAAGCAGACCAATTGAAGCTCCACAGCCATAACGCGCTATTAAATTTATGTAAGCAAGCTTTCATTGCAATATAGATCTAGTCCCAGTGCTAGATAATGAAGCAAGTATGGCCCAAGCAAGTATTAAATACCATAAACATTATCACCAGCGCTGACTATATATACCCCTATGTATCAATTACACAGGCCCTGTGCAGAAGCCTCTTCATTCCACCCCCTGTTCAGGAAGGGCTGCCGTGCTGGTAAGCACCACTTACTTCAAATCGCACTTGTCATGAACGGAGAACAGAAGCAGTCACAAAAATCAGCAATGGCTGCGGAGCTGGAGAAAGGAGACCCTGAAGAATTATCTGTTGGCTGTCTCACAAATTATGAAAAATG
This sequence comes from Alectura lathami, assembly GCA_013399715.1. Classification (NCBI taxonomy): domain Eukaryota; kingdom Metazoa; phylum Chordata; class Aves; order Galliformes; family Megapodiidae; genus Alectura; species Alectura lathami. The sequence goes on from VXAV01010739.1 coordinate 370,126, forward strand.
GGATTTTTACCAGCACAAGAACTTTTGTTCCGTTTGGCCTTCTCAGCAGTGAGCAATTACAAATATCACCTCCACAGCCCCACCAGCGGCACAGACATTTGCCCATAGCCACCATCTCTGCTCCTGCAGGAGGAGAGCTAATGCCATAAAGCTTTTAGCAAGAAACAGCACACAGTAAGCACATTCAGATAGACCACTAAGCACTCCACGGTGCCTGGATCTGACCCCAGACAGCAGCAGATTTCAGTGTCGTGAGGACACGTGCTGCTAACCAGTCAGTCCAGTTTTTAATGATCCCCAGCACACATCACCTCTGACGCTTGCCATCATTTTAAAATGTTTTGTATAGATATTTGAGTGAATACACACCTAGCAAATATTTAGCAAGTTAACTAGGATCCCAGAATGAGTCACTACTACAGTTTGTCTTTAATATCTTTCTTTTGCTTCTTTAGTATCTTTTTTCTAGGCAAGAAGAGCCATAACTCCCAGTCAATTTTATCTTTCTGGTTATTCACATTCAGAATCTCTCATCCCTGCCATGAGGCCCACAGTTTGTAATGTACATACTGGAGTGTCAGTTATTGCATTTTTGACATGAAATAACCCACTGCAACTGCTGGAGGAAACAATCAGGCAGATTCAAAGATCACTTCGTGGCAGTTAAAAGTGGTTATTGCTCCAGTCTCATTGCTTGCCACCTTAATTCACGTGACTTTTATGACCCCTCTAAAGCCTTTCAACACGGATATTCAACTGCTCGGAAGCCATCCTTGTCATTCATTTGACTTACCATACCCACAGATTCAACGGAGATTTTTCTCCAGCTGAATTCCATTCAAATTTTCTCTCTTCTTTGTCATTTTCAGACCTTTTTATTATCAGCTTATTGAAAGAGAATTGCATCAACCTTTGAAAACACCTAAGTTCCAAAGTGATGCACTGAATTCACCTCAGATCAAGGGGAAGAGAGTCTTTCAGCGCCTAAGAACTAGGTTAAAGCTAATGCTGCATGCTTCCAATAGCCAGGCTATTCAATGTCTAATTTGTAAGGCAACTCAGCATGTATCACACTGACGTGTCACATCAGTTACAAAGACCTGCAGGAGGCTGAAGCTAGAATTTAAGGGTTGGAGAGTCATTTTCAGTGAATTTGCTATTACAGGTATTTGGGAACATAACTAATTAAACAGACTCACACTCATGGGGTAATCTAGAGTGCCGCAACAGTAGGGACAGTGCTTACCAAGAAAGAAGGTGATCATGTTGTGGCTCCCCTCCCTCAACACTTTCTCCTTAGTATCTAGTAAATACCTCCTTAGCAATTTTATCTGCTGGAGTCGGCTAGGAGAAGCAATAAATCAGTGTTACCTTCTTGCTACCTCTGCCATTCATCCTCCATACAGCTTCTTTTGCAGTGCAAGGCTCTCAGGACATTGCCAGAACTTTGTATTCCTGGTATTCACGTACAGAAATATTTGCCATTAACAAGGGGTCGCTAAACTGTCTTGAATTTACCCTTGTATCTGCCCAGCCTCACACACTACAATTACTGTATACCACACCACAGAAGTAGGTTACTGATATATCCATAATCAGATCCTTAAGTTTGAAAAACCACTAAAGCAACTTTAAAGGAAACATATACAGCCATCTTTCAAAAATACACTTTTCCTTCTGTCTTTAAGATGGTTAGTCGTGTTCCTTCCTCATTCACAATGTTAGGGAATGGCATCCTGAGGTGCCATGGACGCTGGGAACTGAATTATTCATTTGCTAGCAGGAGCAAAATGCTGAAGAAAAAAAGTTGTTGAAAACTCCTATAGATAGGCTAGAAGAAAATGTAGTCCCATAGAAATAGTACTAGCAAAAAGGGATCACACTGCAGCAAATGCAGCGCTGCACGCTTCCCAGCACATGAATGCAAGCTACACTCTGGAACGTTTGATATCTTCCGCAGTTTCCAGCCACAATTCAAAATGTTATTCTGCCAACCACAAGAGCTGCTTTTTTTCCTTCACTGCTATCTGACATCTTTCCTGCAGCTGTCACAAGTTGAAAAACATCGCGCTTTACTAGGAGCATGTACCCTCACTTAACTGTAGTATTGAGAATGTATTACAGTATAGCAAAAGCCCGCACATTTTAGCTTTCAGGAATAGATTTGTCACCCTGCAAGAACCTCCTCAAAGTGATGGATGTTTATGTCATTATTTGTCACTCCAGGGTTGTCACACGCTTCTGCATGGATGTTTTGAAGCAACCCAGGAACTACCTGTCGATCAATATTCCCCGCGCTAACAAACATTGGCCATTTGTTCTTCCAGTGCTGCAGTGGCTATACTGCAGCCTGTTTTACCCTGTTAGAATGTTCATCCTATGGACAAACCATGAATGCTTAACTCTAGTGGTTAAAAAACCACTCTTAAAACTGTTCAAGCACAATTGCAGTGAGTGTATCTCGTACAGTTTGCTGAACAGATTGGGATCCTTTGCATAATGGATACAGTGGGTATTTTGAGGCATGCTTCACTTATTTTTACAAGGGTATCAGGCCAAGGACTCCACAAAGGTAAAGACAGAAATGTCTTGCCTTCTTTGTACCTCAGTATCAGAGGATCAAGCATCACAGAGCATGTACGCGGTAAGAGGCTTGAAAGCTTCTCGACCAAGGTACCTGCAGTTGCAGAGAAAGCACAGCTTCCCTCCTCTTCCATGTTCCCATGTGGCCAGATCTGTCTGGACCCTGATCCATCACACGCTGATCACTTGCATCTGCTGCACGAAAACAGAACGGGAGCAAATGCAAAGTCCTGTACTGCAGCTGAGGAAGGTGCCAGCATCGAGCCACTGCGATTAAAGGAGCACTTACAGCTCCTAGCTGCTGGCCCAGCCATCCAGTACACAGGTCTCACGCACAGAAGCAGCGCCGAGCCATCTGCTGTGCAGTCGAAATACTTAAGAAATTTTGTTTGGAAAGCAGTAGTTTAAACAATGCTTCAAGTTGGTGTTGTTGCCTAAAAATGCAAGCCTGCCCTCTTCTTCCTTGTTTTCTTGTTCCTGTCCTTGTGTTATCCCCTGCCTTGAGCTAACAAGCCACTGTGAGACTGCCTGATGAAGCAGGGTACAGTATACATCTGGATTAAAAAAGCTCTGTTTCTTGTCTGGTTAGTTTCAACCTAATTAAATTCTGAGCATAATTCAGCACATAATTCACAACTTGACAATGCAAATGCCTGTGCTGACCAAGAAGGCAAGAAACATATAGGTAGGAGCAGGAAGAACGATTGCTTCTTCTAGCAGCAGTTCCATCTTATTCTGCCTTAAAGCAGAATAAGGCCCACTGAATGTGTAGGTAAGATCGATCCCACTGAAAACTTATTTTTCCTTGTAAGGCTGATTTCCAGCTGCAGCACAGTGAACTGACTCACTGCAGAGCTGTACGACTGCATCAACACCAGAAAGGGTGAAAGAGCTCCCTTTGGGAGGCTGTAACATTCATTGATCAGCTTGTTCCAAGTGCAAAACTGCACTTTTAGTATCACTTTTTACTGCCTGTCTGAGGCAAAGGCTTAAATCCTAGCTTTCCAGCGTTTTCAAACAAGCACTACATTGGGGTTGCTGCACATAAACCCAGCAGAACTGGGTGCTAGAAGTTCCCAGTCAGACAGAAACCTCTGTACAGTTTTTAACTAAACAAGTATCTCCTACTCACTGAAAACATTGTAAAAGTATGAAACAATATAAATAGGTTTTGGAATACTCCAAGTCACTCGTAAATAAAGAAGTACGAGATAGTCTTTTTTAATTTTTTTTTGCGTTGCTCAAATACATTTTTCTCTTGTGCCATTGTTGTATGTCTAAGCATGAAGGCTCCAACAAGCAGTGATGCTTTGTGCTGCAGCACAGGCTTATCAACATGCCTCTTCCAGGTTTGTCAGAAAACATTTCTTGGGTTTGATAGCACAACGGCAGTATTTCATACATGTTGCCCATAAACTCAGCAGTTTGAGAAGCAAAGTATCACCCAGTATCTTCAGGATTCCACCAGCCTGCAAACAGAGATCTCTGCAGCTACAATGACTCCAGTCCTTGGGCCAGCCATTGACTGATGCTAATTACCAGCAGAGCAGAAATCTACATGCTGAAACCGAAACATGTATTGGAATCACCATGTCTAACTACCATCTTGGAATTTTTGGAAGGCACTAGTGTTTGTGAGATACCATCTTTAGTTTAGTTAGGAACCCATGTAAGCCAGAAATATTCTAAACCTTCATCCATTCTTCCCTGTGAGTTTTCTTATTCTCCTTTCAACGGAGATAAAAGCCTAGCTTTCTAAAGTCATCAGCAATACGTATGTATGTTCTTTATGGTCTGCAGTCTCTAGCACTAGCAAAATCCGACCTCGCAACGCTTCCTCAAAGTCCATAACATTCTTTATAATTGACCAAACGTCAATAAACCTGGTGTGACAAATGGCTTTATCCATAGCACTGGGACCCTGCACACAAGCTGACAACTATTCACACCTTGGTGCTAAATGAGGGCATTGGACTGTTTTTTTTTTTTATTGCCAATGCTTATAGCGTTATTCCCCTGTGACCTCTGTCGTTATAGGCTCAGCTCTTGGAAGGAAGCTGGATGTTGACCTGCCTGATGGTCAGTAAGATCCTCCTGTACAATTTCAGAGGCAGCCCTCTGATTACGCAGTGGCTCTACAGTGTTGTGGGGTTTAGGCAGGGGCTGCCTGCTGACTAGCACGTAGATGTAGGATACCAGCTGTGGCAAGCTACAAATTGAGTGAATTGGGAAGCAGCTGTTTGAACCTAAAAACAGAAACTGAAGATTCAAACCACATTAAGAAAGCAAAACAAAATTTTAATCTATTCATATTACAGCAGGAAATAAATACATAGAAATGAGTGTCTTTCTGACAGGCCTTTACTACCACTAATCTGACGTTCCAAGCAGCAACTCTATACAGCTAAAACATCGATGCCCAGTGAAAATGCCCGTACAGAATCATCCCGTGTACAACATATGAAAATAGACATCAACATGAGCAGAAAAGATAGCTGCCACCCTCGCTGCCCTCTTTAAATACAGATAGCCATTGTCTTCATGATATTGTAATTGCAAGTCTATTTCTGCCAAATGGACCACAAAAATCAATAGCAAACTCCATTTGCTAAATAACACTTGCAAGCTTTGACCTGGCTATGGAAATGTGGACTCAGGTGGTTTGTGTAAAAACTGCCAGCAAGTCTGTGAAAATTCTTACTCTTGCCATGTGCTCACTAGCTGTCAGCTTTGAAAGGCCAAGGGCATTTTGACATCTGAAGTTCTGAACAAAACTGAGATTTGACAAACAGGGAAAACACTTTTCCCTAAACAAATTATTGGAAATAATTTCAGTGGTGCTTAGTAACTGTGCTGCTGAAGAAGCAGTATTCTCACACCACCCTAACCTGAATGTGGCCATTCAATACCCTTATGTATTTTTTGCAAGAATCAATGCACTTACTGATGTGATTTTTAACAATCTCACACAGCTGTGGTGAAGCTAAAATCAGATCTACCTTCTTAATATTTTTGGTATTGTTTATATAAGTATAAAATAGCCCTCAGTTTCTAACTGAGAGTGACTAGAAAAAACTCATGGTTCAGCTTGGGTCATTTCAGAAAAAAAAAAAAAAAAAAAAAA
>VXAV01010739.1:385787-415195 GCA_013399715.1 Alectura lathami
ACTAGCCTGGATTAGATGTAATCTGGTAGGTGCCTCTGTGATGATCAGCACCAGCTGACTAGCTGGTGGCGGGAGGTGTTCACGTTTGGTCACGAATAGATTGCCTACAAATAGCCACTGAGTTACCCGCTGGCTTCTGAAATACTAGGAAACTTCTACACATAGGCAGAAAGGCCAAGTGTCCTTGTGTAACAGAAGGTTATTTTGAAAGGTCTCTGACTGCTGTGCTTTGTAATAGTTTATCACGTGTCCTACAACGCTCTTAGAGAAAAGTAGGAGGGGCACAACCCCAGTGCAAAGTGGAAGTAATTACTGTTAAAGAGAAATTGTCTATGTATAAAAAAATTAGCTGGGCTAGTCAATGCAAGTACTCTTTTTGGTAGCAGTTCATTTTGAACTCGTGGATCCTATTAATACTGAACTGAATGCCCCAATCATTGTGTTCTTTACAGCTCTGGTAAGCAGGGGTAACACAGCGTGCAACATGGGGGTAGAAAATTAAAGGCTTTATTGTACTAATCATCTAATGCATATGTGCGTTAGGAGGCAACACTGGAGCTTTCATAGTAGTGTGATACCCGTGTTCTTACTTGTGTTCATTCCTGTTGGTCTGAGATGCTTCCCGTATCAGAATCCAGTGAAGAAATCAGGTCATTACGGATAGTGGGATCGCTATGAAAGCTTCACTTAAAAGATCGCACATCAGGACTTCTCATTTAAAGGCTGAACTTTTAATTGCGAGTAGGAATTCTTGCTTGACTGAGTTACAAAGCTGGTGTGGTTGCAGGCTCTATTGGAGACGTGCCATAGACAAAAACAAACAAGTCCGTACTTCTTTGTTGTTATATATTTTTTCTTCTTTTAAATGTAGTTTGACACAGTTTATAGGTAATCATTGAATTATGGCTATCTTCTTGTAATAGCATCTTTCCCTATGATTCAGAGCTATGGCAAGGGGAAAGTGTCACAATACTTTTTAATTAGATATTTACCAGTAGCATACGTCATGTATGGAGTTCCACATGACCTTTAAAGTTTGAGTGCTTGAAATGGCTAAAAGTCTTGCTTTGGTGCTTGCTTTGCCTCTTGCTTTTTCATCCCTACTTGCAGATCATTTTGAAGTTACTGTAGTGACCAAGCCACTCAGTGGGAATTGCACACAATGGGATTACATGTACTTTGGCCATTTCTGAAGGTATCATGGAACTTCTAAGGGTCTGGTGTGTAAGCCTGAAATAAAGTTTAGGAATGCTGGGAGTTTTGGGTAGTTTAAAAGGTAATTTAAAAGAACAAAAAAAAATTGCAATCAAATCTCTGTAGCAAGAATGGAAGTTCTAATCAAACGGAGATCTTCGCATATTACTAAGGGATCTTCCATTTTGATTCTAGCTCTTCCTAGAACTGTACACTGCACAAGAGTTTGTTGTCCTCGGTTGTGTCTGCTCTTTGGCAAGTCACGCTGTTGGCTGCTGAGCAGAAAGGTATGTGAAGCCTCACAGACACTCAGCATTTTATAGCAAATGACTGCCCCTGTTGTCAGGTAGCTGATCTAAAAAGCAGGAAGGCCCTTGTTTTGCAGGATGTGAGAAGGATTACTGCATACATAATTCTGTCAGTTTTAACTCTGGATTTTATTTAAGCAAAACAAAAGGCTCTAAATAAACCTGTCAAGATAAACACTGACTGAGATAAGTATACTCCCATGCCTGGCTTGGAATCATCATTATATACCAGGATTTGTTTTGTTCCCTGAATCTGTTCTGTGTGTTTATCACATCTATTTAATAAATGGTGTATTTGTGTTCACAAAGGGGCCAGCAGAGGTGCCACTGCTTTTCTTACCTTGGGTACCGTGTGGAGCTTGAGCATCTCCAATGTGTGTAATAGAAGCTTGTAGTAGCTGGTTTGTAAAAGTATGGAATAGAAATGGGTCATCATTGGTACGCACATGTGCTTACTCCTGAAAAAGCTGTAAGAAAAAATAAGAATGTTTGTAGGATTGTGTACCTGGCAAAGAACTAATGAAGAGGTGAGCAGTGAAAAGCGGACATCTAGCTTTTGTGCACACTGCAAAATGGTCCAGAAACAAGACCAAGAAACATAATGATGGTTTTGTTCTTTCATAGCAGCAGTCTGTCCTTGCTAGAATAAATACAAGGCATTAGTGAAACATTTATTTTAGTCTTCAGTTGTGAGCAGCCAAGCAAATGTGCAAGTAGTACATAGTGGAAAATAACAGAGCAGTCTCGAGAAGGTGTTTCATAAATAGGTAACTTTGTCAAAAGTAAATGTATGTTGTGGCAAATCAATGCCAGACGTCTCTAAAAATGGTCACCTAGAATCTGAATGTGTTTTAAAATGAAGTGATGTCTTAACAGGCCAGGAATGTGGAGGGGTAATTTATGGAAAAGTCTTAATTACAGAGCATTAACTATGTAGGCATGAACATTTAATTTGCTGCATTTTACAGACTGTTTAGTCACGTTAGGTAAATAAATGAACTGCGTTTATAGGTGACATTGTACAAAATCTACTGAGCAGCTCTTGAGTCCCTCTCAAGCTCTTGAGCAGGAATTGGTTCAAGGTGTAGCTGCTGAAGACCTGGTCTGTAACTGTGAGCATTCTCAACATGACATGCTCAAGCACATGCTCAAATTCAGCTTCCTCCTAGTCATGAAAAAGACACATTAAAACACGTCTTGTTTCAAGAGTGATACAGAAGTGAGGGCACACTGAAGGAGGTAACATAGTGATTCTTTACGTTCTGTATACCAGATATCACTAAAAACTTAACAAAAGCCTGTATGAGGTTGGTATGAATAAACAGCAAGGAGGCGGATCCATGTCTGTACGGCCCCTGGATGATGGAAGCATTTGAGGAATACAATGTTATTGAATGGAGATCAGAATCTGTTATTTGCCTTGCTGTTGTGTATGGAAGCTGAGGAAATCTCCCGTAGAGAAATTCCAAGGAGTTTAAACCAAAATCAGCGTTAACTTATTTGGATTAGGATTTTTTAAAGGGTCTCTGATCTCAAATTGCTGAGTTGTTTAATAAGCTATATAATATTAACATTTAATTGGTTGCTAACAAAGGAAAGGGAGGTATTATATGTTAGTAGCATCAGTCTTTTTTCTTTTTAATAAAAGTGCTAAGCGAATAAGGGAGTGGGAAATGTAGAGAACGTCAGACTGGCACATCTGGATTGTAGCAAAGCATGAAGCTGGTGGGGAACAGAACGGGTGTGTGCAGCCTAGTGAGGCAGCGTCAGCACAGAGCTGGCAGGGGAAGGTGTACCATGGCAGATCTGTAGGGCAGAGTCGGTGAGTGTGTAGGTGAGCATGTGGAAATCCAGTTTCAGGCTGCGTTTCAGATCCAGTGAACCTTGGCTGGGTTGCTCTCCTGAGGTCCTTAAAGGTACCGAGCTGTCGTCCTGTTTTCCCAGCCGAGTGGTATCACAGTTCTGTAGGGGTTGTGCTGTTCTGGAGTCAATTGCAGCGTGATGAAGGTTGACACAAGTAACAGAGCAAAAGCAGCCTGTTGAAGCCTGTAGTTGTGTTACATTAATCCGCTTGCTGGGAAATTTGCAGAAGCGATGATCAGTGCAAACTAGCCCATAAGTGCAGGAGGGGGGAAGGGGAGAGGTGATCCCAGTTGTGGGTGTGCGCAGCCATAGGCTCTCGGTAAGGCTTTTATCCATTGGTGGAAATGGAAGTGGGGTTGCTTGTGAGTGATTCCATGAAAATACTGATTATCTTGTCAAAAAGACAAATGGGAAAACAGAAAAAAAAAAAAAAAGGGAAGAAAATGAAGCCGTTAAATCACATTATAAAGATACCGTGTATTCCACACGTAGTTCTGGTCTTCAGTGTCTCCCGGAGAGACAGTGGAGTGAGAAGAGATGTTATGAGGTCAGCAAGGATGACTGAAGTATTCTACCAGAAGAGATCAAGTTGACTATTCCTCTTGCTCCCTGTAGAAAAAAAAAGCGAGGGAGATGGGTGTAAAGGAAGCCTGTAAGATTGTAAGTGGCATAGGCATGAAGGGTGAGTGGCTGCTTGTAATTTCTCCGTGTGCAGGTATAGAGAACCTGTAAAGAACTCAGCTTATTTAAAGTGGAACGAAAAACAGAATTTCCTACAGCTTGTAATTACGTTGATCCCAAAAGTTTAAATGCCGTAAGTGATGACATGAAAATTGAGAAAGGGTTGTCAGACCTGAAGGAGCAGTCGTCGTGCAGGAGGGTGTGAGCCACAGGCGGGTAGGTGCTGGTTGGAGGGGACAGCTGCAGCGTTCTTGCCCCGCTTTTATAACTTGCTTAAGCGTATGCTGTTGGCCACTTACGGTGGCAAAATGAAGGTTAGACTTCGGGGAGATTAAGAATTTGCTGTTCTTGTATCTTTTTGACCAGTCTGGTTTACTGGTTTCAGTTCTGATTTCTGAGTTTACTCTCCCAGTTCTCAAGACTTACACGAACTTCCTTTAAAAATCTGGGGTACAGTTGCTCTGGTTTTGTTGGCATTTTTGGATGCTGGTCTGCTTGTGCATTTCATCAGACATTCGTTGGCTGTCAAGCTTAATTAGCTGGCTTTTGTGCCTCTCATTTGGAATTTATTTTCATTTAGTTCCATTACACCTGCAGTACATGGTAAAATAGCTTTTGAGCTGGGTAGTGCAAAAGTTCAAGAGTGCTGTTACTAAATTGTCTTTGGAGTCTCTTTTTTTGGTTTAATTTTTTTAATTTTATGTATGGAAATGCATGCTTAACTATAAAGGAAAATGTTTTCTTAGTGAAATGAGCTCAAAGTACTGGCTTAGGACATGGAATTAAAAGATTAACATTGATTTTCTGGGAATGACATCATAAACTGAAGGTGTACTAATTCCGGAATTAAACTTCACACGTAGGTGTAAAAAGCTGTGTTGTGTCTGAAGCAGGAAGAGCAGAATGCTTCTATGACACCAGGAGAGCTAAACTGATGCAAAATACGCTACAGCTTTATTCTCTGATTAGTATTTTGTTAGGCCTTAAAATTTTCTGTTGGTGTTGGTGCTAAGGAAAAATGGGGAAGTTGGCTTTGTGACTTAAATTCATGTTACCTGCCGTTTGTTCTTCTGTTCCTGTGTTGTTGATCCTGTTGAGCACAAGCTCTTGAAACAGGGCTCAATGGGGAAAGGTTTGGCGAGCCCTGAGCACGGCCCCCCCTGCTGCTGCTCGGCCTCCCTGGCTGCTGGCTGCTGTGTCGGCCTTCCCGGGCAAGGGGCTGGGTGGGCACGCAGCTGGAAGTACCTGAATATCAAACTGAACCATGCCTCGCATGAGGTGTTTTGTGTTTGCAGATGGAGCTTGTGTTGCATATTTGGGATGCTTTTTCAGTTGTCAATACAAACAAAGGTATTAATACTGATGGCATGTAAAGAATTACCCAGACACCTAAGGGAATTGTTTCTGGTGGGCCTTTTTATTTATGTTTGATTGCAAGGGAACATGGAGGAGATGTTCCTGTGCAGCAGAAGAATTTTGGGAATGTGTGGAGTCAAGTCACAGAAATGTAGATTGAAGGGGACCTGAGGAGGTTGGCTGTGGGCAGCAGGGCCCTGGATCAGCTGCGGGGCTCGCTCCAGCAGCGTGGCTCCAGCGGGCAGGCTGCCACTTCTCTGGGCAGCCTATTGCAGAAGGTAATACTTTGGCAGCAGCACATCAGACTGTGCAGAAATTTCTCTCTTACGGGGATGTATACTGTGGAAGAATCCAGCAACTGTATTACAGAGGGGTGAGGTCTTTTCTGACTGTCAGGTCTTTGTTTTTTTTTTTTTTTTTAATTGGACTGCTCATGTTTGACTACTTTGAACTTAAAGGTCACGCTTACAGATGATCTTCAGAAAGCTCACTGTGTCCTTTCAGATGAGGGATGGATTCACAGGATTATGTTCTGTATATATTTAATTTCAGATACGCTTTTCCAGACAGAAGTAATTGGATTGAAAATGCTTTCCCTGTTTCAAATGTAATTTTGCTTCTGCTTCTCTCATCTTTGTATTTTGGCACAAACTCATGTTTTTCCAAGCAGAGTATGAGGGATGTGCTTCAGTTTTTGATCTTAGAAATGAGAGAAACTAGCCTACTGTATTAAGGGGGGGGCAAGACCTGACTTGACACAAAGAGGAACAGTGTGCATCACCACAGGCTTGCTTTCTGTGTAAGAAATGATACCACATTTCTGGTAGCTTTCACCAGATACATCATACGTCATCGGTTCTTTTATCTGACCGTACTTACGAGTTTCAGTTTTAAGTTTTCAAAATATTACCCTTTCAAAGATTTGTGTTTGAGTAGATAAGGCATATTTTTCGTAAAATGTTTATCAGGATGAGTGATGAGCAGGGGAAGAGGCTAGAAGTGAACCGATCTTCAAGCTGCAGTTTCAGTCCTGATCTATCTTGTGAATCAAACTGTGAGTTAAATGTTTGTGGTACATCCTATTGTATTTCCTCTTCAAGCTGATCTAGGGACACAAATCACACATTAACTATGGAGATGCACGTGTGTGTGTGAAATTGTGTGCGTATACACACTCAATTTTGGAGAGATACATAGCCTGGAATTTGTACTTTCTACCGTTAACCCCAAATAGCTATGTTATATTCGGTGCACAGAGGGAAAAATGCAAACGCCTACATCCGAATCTGTTTCTTAAATGCATCAGATCAAATGAGGGATTTTGACTTCTCTGAACTTCAGAGGGCAACGTATCAAGCTGTTGTGGCACATGAAGGGTTATTGATGATTCATCTTCTCTGCAGCTAGGCAAACATGTTGCACAACCTTAACAGCAGAGATGTTGGTTTCCTGGTGCCTTGCAGGAAGCGTGAGCCCACCGTGCTCTGTGCGTCTGCAGTCCTGCTCTTACATGTGGCCCGTGCTAGAATTTTGCTGGCTGCAAGAAAATACTCAGATGAATTGCTGAGAAAATTGTAGAGAGGAGGACTGGATGTTTTGAGTTATTTCTCTCTGTTTTCTCTTTGACAAGTATGTTGAAAACCTGCTGGGTTCTGTCAGTTGAATCAGGAAAAAGCATAGGGAAAATATTCCTGCTGACTTGTATGAACTACTCTAAGAGCCCTGGAAGGGTTATGCAGTATGTTAACCCATTAAATGCTATCACCCCTCAAGTCTTCAGGTTTTTTTTTTTGTTTGTTTGTTTGTGTTTTTTTCTTCCTCCCTTAAATTTGAACCTAATGCAATGAGTAGACTCTTAAGTCTTTCTCATGGAGTTGCAGGTGTTTCCATGAACTTCATGCACGTAAAGTGCTTTATAGCATGCTGCATGACAGGATAAGTCTGTCCTAGGTCTCATTTCTTTAACAACATAATTATACTGATTTCCAACTACTATTTTATAGAATTTTTATTTGGTAATTAGTTTCCTTTACCTTGTTGTGGGTTAGTTAGATGACACGATTCTTGGCATGCATATTTGAAATGCCGAATCAATGACTAAGGCAGAAAAGCGGCTTATTTGTCTCAAGACTTGCAGTCGTTGTCCTTGTCGAGCATGCAGCGGTCTCCAGATCGCAACACTAGGTAAGAGAGAGACACTAGCAGAATTTTTGTTTACTGCTCAGTGTTCTGTTGCACTTGGGAAAATGATATTTTCTGTAAAGTGCAGTGACTCCAATCTGTCTTAATTTGGTTGTTTCTCTACAGAGTTATGTCCTCCCTGATTCTTTACTAAAGAAGTAAATGACCTCCCTCAGCACACACTTTCATATTTGTTCTTTGAATTTAATGTTCTGTTCTTTCTGTGATTCCAGTCGATCACAATTAACACGCATTATTTCCCCAGCAGCAGCACTAATCATGGCTAAAGCATTTTTCTTCTGTGTTTTACCCTCAGCCACCAGATGAAGGAACTGATCCATATTTTAAAAATCAAGTAAAAATAAACTCTTAAGTTTAAAACTTACACTCTTTACTTTCTTAATCCAGTGTAAAAGTTCCTTTTCAACTGGTAAGGTCCCTGTGCAGGCGTGCGCAGGCTGTTGTGCTTCCATCGTACAGGTGATGCAGCGATGAGGAAGGTCGCTGTCACACAGAGCAGCAGAAGGGTTTGTGCCTTTCAGCTCGTTGGACAACATTCTTCAGTTTTTATTTCTGAGAAGGATTTCCTTGTACTGAGCAGTGTTTGATTAATCTGCCTGCATAGGACGTAAATGCTGCTTACTTTAAGCAGGAGAAAATATTAAAAGCAATGAAAATACTTGAGGAGACTTTGTTGTTAAAACACCGTGCTGCTGACTTCTGTTTTTGAATGGTGGTTGCTTTGTGCAAGGGAGGGTAGAAGCCTCCGGAACCATGACTTACACACCTTGCAAGAATTTTAACACAGGACATGAGAAAAAGAGAATACACACATTGGGAATATCATAGGATCATAGAGTCATAGAATGGCTTGGGGTGGAAGGGACCTTAAAGATCATCTAGTTCCAGCCCCCTGCCATGGGCAGGGTTGCCAGCCACTAGATCAGGCTGAATATGAAGAGGAAGATCCAGCTGCAGGCTTCTTCTCTTTTACCTGATAAAGAAACACCGTTGTCCTTCCTAAACTTAGTTCATGACAAAAAATATTGATGCTAATTAAAGAAAGTTGGTGAATTTCATATGGTTTTCCAGTACCTTGATTCCAGTGCACCTGTGGGCTTCCCCTGCAATGAGCAGCCCTGTTCTAGCAATTCCTTCCTGAAGTGCGTGACATGCACAAGGTGACTAGTGGCCATGCAGCCTTACGGTGAGTTGGAACAGCTCACTGACCCCGATGAAAGCTAAAATTGTCAAGTTATTTAAACTTTGTGCCTTGGGTTGTGTAGGGAGCGTGCAGTTAAGCGTGAAGAGGCAGGTGTGGACTAGGAGGACCCACCTTATCCAGTGGTCACCCTCCACTGGATTGGGTGAAGTATATCGGGAAACTACCTCTCAGCAAGATCCTTTCTGTAATCTGGGTGGGTGACTGTATTTGGTAAGAAACCAAGTCACTTGCGTGTTAATGCATCTTCTCAGCAGCTTATGCTGTGAGTTCCGAATGAAACCAGTGTCTGAGTGTGCTGGGAGAATGTTTTGAAAAATGCTGGAGCAAGGTGGTTTCTAAAGGTGTGCGTTAATGAAATAAAGATACATGGCTGTCCTCTTTTTTTTTTTTGACTGTTTAATGATGTGGATAGTCTACTTCCATTCTTAGATTTTGATTTAAGTACAGGAAATTTCTTTGAGGCAAGTTTGGATGCTGCTGGGAGTTAGCTGTAGATTTAAGAAAAGATGGAGACTTGTACTGGAGGGAAGCAAAGGTGTTGCACTTGGGTCGGGGCAATCCCAGGTATGTGTACAGACTGGGAGAAGAACTCCTTGAGAGCAGCCCTGTGGAGAAGGACTTGGGCATTGTGATCGGCGAAAAGCTGGCCATGACCCGGCAGCGCGCTCTTGCAGCCAGGAAGGCCAATGGCATCCTGGGCTGCATCAAGAGAGGGGTGGCCAGCAGGGAGAGGGAGGTGATCGTCCCCCTCTGCTCTGCCCTTGTAAGGCCTCACCTGGAGTGCTGTGTCCAGGCCTGGGGCCCCCAGTACAGAGGGGATGTGGAGCTGTTGGAGCGGGTCCAGAGGAGGGCCACCAAAATGACCAGAGGGCTGGAGCACCTCTCCTATGAGGAAAGGTTGAGGGAGTTGGGATTGTTTAGCCTGGAAAAGAGAAGGCTCCGGGGAGACCTCATTGCGGCCTTCCAATACTTGAAAGGAGCTTACAGGCAGGAGGGGGACCGACTTTTTACACAGGTGGATAATGGTAGGACAAGGGGGAATGGGCTAAAACTGAAAGAGGGGAGGTTTAGGTTGGACATCAGGAAGAAATTCTTCCCTGAGAGAGTGGTGAGGCGCTGGCACAGGCTGCCCAGAGAAGCTGTGGCTGCCCCATCCCTGGCTGTGTTCAGGGCCAGGCTGGATGGGTTCCTGGGCAGTTTGATCTGGTGAGCTAGTGGCTGGCAGCCCTGTCCACGGCAGGGAGGCTGGAACTAGGTGATCTCTGAGGTCCCTTCCAACCCAAGCCATTCTATGGTTCTGTGAAAGGGATTTTACTGCTACAGAAAACGAGCTTTTCAGGCACATGTTAGAATGTAAATGCTACTGAGAGCAATTTAGTTATTCTTGGCAATGTGTGACCTACATCTGTGCCCCCCCTTTCCTCCCTGTGAAGAAAAATGAAGCAACTTAACAGTATTCTGGACTTGGCTTAGCAAGTAGAAAGATTATTACAGAACTTCTTGTCATAAAACACCCCTGCGCTGCGCTATTGTGAATTGGTTCTAAGCAGAAAGCGGCCAGTAGAGCAGTTTCTTCTTCTGGATGGATCTGTTAGTGATTCACTGCTTGAAAACATCATACCTAAAGACCCACAGGAGCAGGTGGTGAGGCTGGCTGAATCAGGACAGGTTGTGCATTCAAGTTTCTGAATTCACACCAGAGCTGGATATTCCCAAATGCCTTACATTGTGAGCAAGGGAAGGGAGTTGTAGCTCTTGTCTGTAAGAATGACTGTCTGTACAGAAAGGCGGGAGGATTGCTTCTCTGATGAAGAGACCAGCAGGCACAGTTACTGTGTTTTGAGGGGTGGATGTAAAAATAACAAAGTACTTCAACAGAATTTGCCACAAACCTCTCACAGAGCAGAAGATATGGCTGTGTAAATTGTACACTCATCTAAAGGAAGAGCTAATGTAAGAAAGGAGTATTGTAAGTGCCGCCTGAAGTTAAAGCACCTCACCTGTGCAGAGTGTTCGTGTTCCTGTGTGTGTGTGTGTATGTACACGCCATTATTTCTCGGCATACCTCAAAGGGTACCGCTCCCTGGTTTTCGAAGCTGTTGAGATGAGCTGTAGTATTTCAGTCTGTTAGAGGTTTCACTGTTTTGCAGAGGATCTCCACTGAATTTCCTGCATGAGCTGTGGTCTTGCAGATGGAGCAGACAAAGTAGAAAGAAAGGTTAATGGACCACAGCAAGTAACAGCAGTCAGAAGAGCAGGTGCATAAATAAACTCAAATTGAGGGCCTGTGCTAAGGTCTAGGCTTAGGAATTTGAGGGGAAAGGAACACTTCAGGTACCGTGGAACGGGGAGAATGTACACAGCTGAAATTCACGCTCTGGTGCTATATATGCCTGTGCCTGCCTTTGTATTCTTCCACTCTTGTTTCTCGTTAGGTTAAGGTTGACTTTCTGGGTTAAAACTTAAGAGCAAAAACTCTTCCTGGACTCTGGCAAGTAGGATTTTTTTTTTTTGGTCCATCTCGTAGCCACTCAGTTTGGGAGGATTTGGGAGAAGGGAGGAAGGGAGGAGATGTGTCCTCGTTCTAGAAGGTGTCATGGGGAAAGCTGTTTATAGGCCTACAGGAGGACACATTGCTGTGATACACATCTCGGGAATTCCATTTAAGGACAAACTTCACCTTTCACAGTGAAAGGCTTCTTCTGGAGACTACAGTCCTGATCATTTCAGTACAATTTACCTGTGGTGAATTTGCATACTCTGTTACTAATTTTAGGGAGGTTAATCTGATTTGATCATCAACAAGAATAACAGTATTGTACTAATCTGCTTAATTATTGTTATGCTAATTTGAAGTCCTAGTGAGGCTTTTTATAAGGCTTTCATTTTTTGTTTGCTATTTATTTACATGCACTGAAAGGGTTTAGCACTGGAGATACATGTATTAAAAGTTAGCGGATGTCAATTACACCTCTGCAATTAAAAAAGAAATGGAGAGGAGAATGCCATAATCTGAGTTTGGAAATTACTACTCTCCACACATTGTCAGCACAAGAAAAGGTTTAACCTGGAGTAGTTCATGGACAGAGGCTTTGACAGAGCAGAAGAGGGGTTAGCTGGAAGCCTGAAGACTTCTGTGCAGTGTGTGTGCTTGACACAGTTTGTCTCTTAGCGAATCCTTGGCTGTGTGGAAGACCTGCAAGTAGGTTAAAAATTAGGAGCAATGTTTAGGTAAGTTGTGCCAAATGTGCAGCACATGCTTTTCCATAGGCTGACTGTTTTGTCTCAGACCTACTGGCTTGGAGGAAGCTGCCCATGGAGATCATCCATGAGTCAGCATTGTCCAAATGCAAGGGATCTTGGATTGATAATGGCTGGCTGGGTATTTCTGCTGTTCCGTTGTCTGGACTCCTTGATCCTAGTAATTCTATTTTATTTCTTCAGTCTGTTGTTGACTTTCAGCTGTTAATACTTTCTTACTTTAGCTGAATAGGTAGGAGGCTTTTTTTTTTTTGAAGCTAATGGGTAGCAGATAACAACAAAAGAAAAATGTTTTGGATATTTATTTAGAAATATATTCCAACAACGCCAAGCACGGTCTGCTTGGAGTTTGCTCTCTTTGAGGGAGAGATTTTTTTGAGAGGGAAGTTTCTTGTTCTTGTTATTTTCATCTGGCTTTACCACTGTGAGTTCAAACTTTGTAAAATTTCTTTAACAACTACCACCATAAATGTGATAATCTTATTACATAGTTGGGAAAATAGTTCATTAAAGTTGTCTTCAAATAAATAGTTATTTTCTCATTTTCTGTTGCTTACAGTCCAGCTAACTTTATCCTGCAGCTTTAAGTTGACATGTACCTTTAGGCTCCTAGATCATCGAGGGCTTCCATATGGAAAATCCAACTTTTTCAATGCTAAATGGAAGAGGTACAGGTGTATAAATTTCTGTTCTGATTAACTTTGAATTAGGTGAATAAGCTTGAATTCTGCTGTTTACTCTGAATATTAGTCTTGAGGTGTAGGAATCCGTGTGGAGTTGACTGACTTGTGTGCTTCTCTGGCAGGCAAAGTCACTTGTTTGGAATATAGTATTGTAGGAATGTGTTCTTTTGTTTTTTGAATACAGTTCTGATGTGAGAAGGAAAAATGTGTGAGAGATGTGTTAGATGCTTTGTAAGTGTATGTTTTTTTCTGCTGTCATACTGTGTAAAGAACTTATGGAGTATTTTTCCATCTTTACTGAACAGATCTTTATAGCAATTTTTGCAAGAATTCTTTTCTCTGTAATCTAATGTACAACTTGATAGGTTTCTGTGCTATTGGCCTTAGAGTTTCTGTCACAGGAGTCATCTTCAGGAAGGGTACACAGGGCTAAAATCTAGTTATCCCTTACTTGATTTAAAAAAAAAAAAAAAAAAAGCTATCTATGACCTGCCAAAATATAATAACTGGAGAATATTTATACTTTACATGATATTGAAGGAAAAAAAAATACAGCACACGGTGCTCTGCAGAAGGAAGTGTTACTTCAAGATAACCTAGCGGAAGAAGTGTCTTTCAGATGTGAGTTATCTTTGGAACAGGAACCGAGGGAATAGTCCAGCTGTAAACAAATTTCAGATGGGAATTAGAGAAGGCCTTCAGCTCTTCGGTGCAGTCAAGGTTTAAATCATCCTTTGAGTTGGTGTAGTGGGGCAAACAAAGCATTAGCTCCAAGTTAGAGTTGACTCAGCATCGTGGACCAGTGAAGACATTGCCCTCAGCACCTGTTTCACCTACTTGGCCCTCTTCGGCCTTGATGCTTAGACTTGGAACCAGGTGTCAGTACAGAGACAGTTTATGAGATTAGCTGGTAACCAGGCATTAAAGGCAGAAAAAAGTAGAAACTAGTTTGTTTTTTGGTTGTAGTCGGTACAAATGTAGATGAAATGGAAAATCATACTGAAACTCATGCGCATTACTCATTTTACCTGTTTTGTGGAGCAGTTGATGCATGCCATTGTAAGACGCTGCAGAATAGCGCACCTCTTTGATCAGCTCTGTCTTCTGCGTGCAAGAGCCACATTTCTGTTAGTTCTGTGATACTGCTCTACAAACATCTCTGTTTTGGGGCTGTCCATGAAAGTGAGAGTTCAAGGGGGATTTGTTTTGCTGTTCCTGCTGCACTTCGTTTAAGAGTACTAAATATACCCCAATAAATTCCATTTTAGAACACATCAGAACACATCATCCTTTCAGTGCCATCAATGCCGTAGAATAATCTAAGCTATTTCCCACAGTAATTCTGTTTTTTTTTGTTTTGTTTTGTTTTTTGTGAGTTTTTTGTTTGTTTGTTTGTTTGTTTTTTGTTTTTTAATCACAGGTAATGCAGAGAGAGACTCTGGAAGCTGTAGTCCTTTTCTACAGTTTTCTTTCCCTATTCTGACATCCTCAGTTACATCCCTCTCTTACACCTCCTGCTCAAAATGAACGGTCAGACTCCGATAATAGGCCTTCCCAGCGCATGACTCCTACCTTTGTGGCTCTGGGTGTGTGTTTTGGAGAGGGGAAGAGCAAAACAAGGAGACAGCCTGTATCTTCAGGCCTGGCTTCATCCCCCTTTTCTGTATAATCATTAGGTTTCTAATTTAGAGAGTATTTCTTCCTGATGACAATAATTGATCAGTCAGCGTTTCAGTCATGAATGGATTATTTAGCTAGTGTAAGAATTGTTACTTTTCTTCATTGTAATCTGTTGGTGTTTGTTGTTTTGTTGTTGTAGTTGTTGTTTTTTCTGATGATAACGCTTCTCAAATTTCTGTGTGCTTCCCACTGGATGTGGTTATTACCTGACCATATAATTGTACAGTGATTGACTTGTCTTTTGGTGTGGAGAGAAGAGGGAGCAATCAATGAAGGAAATTAGATTTTCTCTGTTCTCAAGTGTAAAAGTAAACTTTAAGTCTGATACTTACCTTACCTAGAGCAATGGTATCATGCCATGTGCTTATCTCCCACTTGAAGTATTTTAGCATCCTAGAAGAGCAATGGTATCATGCCATGTGCTTATCTCCCACTTGAAGTATTTTAGCATCCTAGAAGAATTGGTGTTGGCCACTGTAAAGAACGTTTGTTTTTATTTAAGGTTATAAAACCTGTGTTTTCACATTAATGGCGTGATGCAATGCTGCTTGAAATTGTAGTAACATTTAATTAGTCTGATGCTTGCGAAATATCTTGCCCTGTAATTGTATATTTCCTTCAATTGCAAGATATTTCTCTTTTGTGTTATGAATTGTTGTGACATATTCTGAAGACAATGTCTTGTAGTATTTTATGAAGAAATAGTGATAATTTGTTAGAATATTGGGAGGGCTCTAATCAGTGCACACTGGATTTTTTTTTTTTTTTAGTCATCTTTGTAAGTACAGTTGCAGTTCATAAAAGAGAAAATAAATTCAGATAATCTGATGCAGCAGCAAGGTTGCTGAGTTTGGTACATTCTTTCAGGTTAGGAGTAAAAGGAGTTAGTGCAAAGCAGAACCACTGATTCTGATATTTCCTTATGTTTCTCTGTTGGCAGGGACTGGATTTGTCCATGCAGTGCTTCCAGGTGAAGAAATGTGTTTAAGCATACCATTGGACCCGTGTTTTTGAGCTTATAAAACAGCCTAGAGTAGCTGAACGCTCCCACCTGTTATCACATCTGCTTTAAATAGTGGAGGAAGAGCATCTCACCTTAGGATGTGCTTTTAATGACAGAAATACTGTTGTGCATGGTAGAATGGAGGGGCGGGGGACACACAAGTGCAACTGAAGAGCTGGCTTTCTTGTACTTCCTTAAGCAATTTTCACACTCAATATTCATAACCCTTTCTATTCGCTGGCAAAAAATATTCCATTATAATTAACCCATTAAGGCAAGCCTATGGGGCTTTTAGCATTCCAGCAGTGCGGTGCAGGCTGAGGAGGGCAGCCAGAGTTGAAATGGAGCTTTGCATTCTGGTGTGTGTGAAATGGAAAGACAGCTCTTGATTTTTTGTGAGTGTGGGTTTTTTGTTGTTGTTGTTTTAGAGTTAGATATTCTGGTTTTCTGTGTTTCTCATTTTTTTTTTCCATTTACTTCCCTTCTAAGAAGAGATTTCTCACACTGGATTTCAAGAGATCATAGAGTTTTTTCATTTCATATTTAAGAAGGGATTTGATACATGGAAGAACACCTAAGAGAAATTCTGTTAGTCTTCCATCTTCAGCTTTTTATATTTGTGTCGTCAATAAAGAGCAGTTGACTGCTTTGCCTAAGTGATTTTAAGCAAAATTGTTAAATAAACTATTGTGTATGTTTCAGGTTATTAAGATCTAATAAAATTGTAGCCTAAATTTAATTTGTGTTCTTAGTAGTTGACACTGGTGGTTTTTTCCTCTCCTATGAGAGTGAAGATCTAACAGCTCATGAAAAATCACTGCTCCGTTTTGCCTAATGGGCTCTGTTTCAAGATACAATTTTAAAGCAAACAGAGCAGTGTCTTCAGGCATGCGTATTACCATGTAGAACTCTAGCATCTTGCTAGAGTTGTGTTATCTCTGTAGGTGTTCAAAACAAGATAACTGCACAGAGCAGCTGAGGCGGGCAGGGACCTCTGGGTCCATCTGGCCCAACCCCTGCTCTAGCAGGGACACCCAGAGCGGGGCGCCCAGGACCGCATCCAAGCGACTTCTGAAGGTCTCCAAGGAGGAGACCCCACAGCCTCTGGGCAGCCTCTGCCAGTGCTCTGGCACCCACATGGTATAAAGTGCTTCCTAAGGTCCAGACAGAACCTCCTGCGTTTCCATTTGTGCCCATCATCTCTTGTTCTGGCACTGGGCACCACTGAACAGAGCCTGGCTCCATCCTCTTTTCATTCTGCCTTCCGATGTGTACACACATTGAGATCCCTGTGAACCTCCTCTGCTCCTGACTGAGCAGCCCCAGCCCTCAGCCTCTCCGTGTATGACAGATGCTCCAGTCCTTTAATGATCTTTGTGGCCCTTTGCTGGACTCTCTCCAGTACGTCCAGGTCTCTCTTGTACTGGAGAGCCCAGAACTGGACACAGCACTGCAGGTGAGGCCTCACCAGTGCTGAATAAAGGGGAAGGATCACCTCCCCTGACCCCCTGACCTGCTGGCTTTGCTTTGCAAAATGCAGCCCGTAATACCATTAGCCTTCTTTGCAGTGTGGGCTCACTGTGTTTAATGTGGAGTACACCAGGGCCACCAGGTGCTGCTTCCCATCTGGGTGACCCCTAGCATGTGCTGGTGGTGCCTGAGGCTGTTCCTCCCCAGGTGCAGCACTCTGCACTTTGAACTTGAGGAGGTGCTTGTTAGCTCATTTCGCCAGCCTGTCCAGACCCCTCTGGATAACAGCACAACCTTCTTGCTAGTTGCGTGTCACCTGCAGCTTGCTGAGGCGTGCTCTGCCCATCGTCCAGCCCATCAGTAAAGACATTGAGCAGACTGGTCCTAGGATAGAGCCCAGGGGTACACCGCTGGTTACTGGCCTGCAGCCAGGCTTTGTGCCGCTGATCACCACCCTCGGGGCCTGGCTGTTCAGCCAGTTTTCAGTGCATCTCGCTGTCTGCTCATCCAGCCCAAACTTGGTCGGCTTCTGTGTGAGAATCTTAGGGAAGACAGCGCTGAAACCTTACTGGTGTGTGGCAGACAGTGTGCACTGCTCTCCCCTCTGCCATGCCCAGTTGTTTTGCCATAGGAGGTGATCAGGTTGGTGAAGCATGACCTCCTCCTGATGAATCCATGCTGACTCCTCCTCATCATCTTCATCTTCTTTGTGTGCCTGGAAATGGTTTTGAATTATAATTCACATTTCATATTAGAGAAATGTTTGGTAGCACGACTGCTTTTAAGTTTTTATAACTTAAAGCGGCTTCTAAATTTGCACATTAGCCATTTTATACGAGAACTTAATATTTGAAAAATGAGACTTTAAAAGAGTGATAGTCTTCTTTGTGCTCAAACTAATTCAAGTTCAGTCTTGCGGAAGGAAGGAAGGAAGAGGGCTTCTTTCTTTTGATCAGGAGTTTTTTCTCAAGTGAGTAAATGGCTGAATCCTCATAAGCTGTTAGGAAGGCATACTTCCCTGGAACTTGATTGCCTATAAGACTTTTTTCTTCTATTTATGGTTGTTACTTGTTAAGGAATTTTAGATATCAGCAATATAGAATTATTTGCATGTTTTTTTCTGGTTCTGTATAACACAGATTGGAACCACTTCTGGACTTGACGTTTCTCAGCTAAACCACTGGGTCCTGCTGACCGCTGGGTCTTGCTGGGGCTAAGCATGAGTGTCACCCACATCAGCGATAATGCTTAGGTTTTGGGTTGATATGCCCTTCACTTTTTATGATTACCTTCACTTTTCTTTACGTTGTGTAAGTCTGTTAGTAAACATACTTTGTACTGGTGATTTGTGGTAAACTTAACAAAGTTAGGAACCTGTATTAAAAGCAAGTGAAACAGAATAGATGTGTAAAGTGGTAAATGAGGAACAGAACACAGATAAAGTGTGTTTTCACTGTATGGTAGCCTACTTAGAATTTTTTTTTTCTTTTTTTTTTTTTTTTCTCAGAATCAATCCAGGGCATTAGTTCAAAGGTTATACACGAAAATCTAAGAAGTGTTGGCTGTAGTGGATTGTGGTTTTGTGTGTTTGACCAGCTCTTGACCTTAGAATGGATTACCTGAGGTGTAAAAAAATACATATTCATACCTGATCCTGTGCGTTCTATTTTAAGAATGTATTCCTACAACATTGGATATTCTTGTCTTTATAGATTTACTTCTTAGGATTAGCATACTAAAAAATACTAGAGAATACAAACGAAAGTACTCTTGAAGTGGAAGATGTTTCCTGAAGTCAGTTTCAGTAGTTTTAAAAGTACTTTTAAAATGTGTTGTAGAAAGTCTTGTCAGTAGCACTAAACTATTGGTCTTTTTGTTTTAATTTACTGTAGCACAGTATGAAGTAAAAGTGCTCCAGACTCTCCCTGCCCAGTCATTATGTTGTCTTTGGTTTTAACACTGTTAGACACTGATTATTAGTCACGAAGGCTTTATGTAAGAATTACCCATGGTGCTTTTTGTTGTTTCTGTAAAAATCCTCATCTAACAAGAAGTATATCATTTATGGGTAGATGAATTGTTTTAGTGTTTGAGTTTTCTCATTATTTCTATATATGGAAGAGTGAAAAAGAACGAATTACAGAAGACTGTGTATCTGCAGAAACGTTTTGGGGACATGGTGTTTAGTTGTCATGACTGGATGCTTAAGCGTTAGGTTTGTAATCCAGATCTGTAAGGTAATTTTGATGTAGTTTGCAATCAATGCAACTGAATAGTAGAAACTTCAACAATTAAACTGCTTATAACTGTTTATTTGCTGTTTTAAAATTCCAGTTCTGATGCTTGCCTAAATGGTTTTGCTTTCCAAACACTTCAACTTATTTAATTTTGTATTTGTGGTTATGATTCCATTTCCATAACTGTGCCTTTGTTTCATTTTGCAGAGGAAATAAAGACTGAAACAGAAAAGCAAAGGTACGTGTTAATTCATCATTTTCACCAATTGTGCTTTAACTTCTTAAAATGTGTGCCATACTTATTCTGAGTTGTGCACATGGGCTCATTCTGAAAAGCGTTCTCAAGTTATTTTGTAAGGTTGGTGGCATCCACGACCACGCTGGCAGCGCTGCGTTGGTTACTGGCTGTTAGGGTACGAGGCACAGCGGCTGGGAGCAGAGGCAGGAGGCAGACTGGCTGGTGAGGGGAGGGTAGCATTAAGGATCTAGATTAGAAAAGGAGCTCAGTGGTGGAGGGACCTGAGCTTAAAAGGATTTTAAAGGGATTCAGAGGAGGGTGAAGGCCTGGAATGCAAATGAAAGACTTGAACTGTGAGCAAGCAAGAGGAGGGGGACGGAGGTGAGGAAGTGGGAGCAGGTGGAGAAGAGAGAGCAATGTGATTTGAACAGTTAGAGTGTGGAAAGGGTCTTGTTAGGGAACAGGTGTAGATTTCTGTAGGCAGTTTCTCTAGAAGTGAAGGCAGAAGGTACACTGCGGAATGCGCTGTTAGTATTCAATTACACGTCCCACAGGATCCTCTTCCTCATTCCAACGTAGGTCATTAGCCGTGAGTCAGGGCAGAGCTGTGGCTGTCGGTACTGCTTGCTGGAAGAACCGGGTTACTGGGTGAAACTGGCGGTGAAGCGTTCTAACGGCATAAGCAGTCGGATGCTGCCTGGGGACCTGTTGCTCTGCTCTGGAAATGGGTTTCGGATTTAGGCAAATCATTTAAACCACAGTTGTCAGAACTGGCTGCTAATGATTTGTGCTGTATCTTTTGGATGCTCAAGTGGAGAACTACAGGTTTTGGTTTGGAGATTTATACACTTCTAGCTGGAATGGAAGCAAGCAGGGACTTTCCTGGAGACGGTGTCAGGAACTATTTAGTATCAAATACACTTGACAATTCTCATGACTTTTCAAATTGGGCATATAAAAATTAATGGATGCATCTGATTGAGTCACTGTGCTTCAGTTCCCACTAGTGAAGTAAAGTCAATGCGACCAGCTTGTAGTAAGGCTGTAAAACAAATTTAATATTTGTGTAGTGTGCAGATAATGTTGCACCAAGCACCACAGACAGTTTCAGGCAGATAGTAATTATGTGTTTTTATAAAAAGTTTTGTTAAAAGTAGAATAAACACAGTAAAGGTCCACATTTTGAGGAATTGTAAGAAAAAAAAGTGCGTAACATTAACTATCCAGTAAGTGGTATTTGTTCTGGGCACTGTAGAAGGAAAAGTAATATATAGTGCTGTAGTCAAATACCATGCAACAACTAATGGCAGGGCCGAACTGTAATGATATATAAGCGTGTTTCTACCATTTCTGAACTTTTAAGTGCTTAAACTGTCCGATTAGTATCTCAAGTTGAGATTTTGGGGTGTCAGCTGTATGTCTTACTTGTCTGTGCATGTTTGCTGAATAGATTTGAATTTCTCAGAGCTGTCTTTACCCTGGCAGTAGCCTTTTGCTGCTCTGAAGGCATTGCTGGACTTGCTTACTGTGAAGGGATTTACCCTGTTCTAACCTTAGAGTCAAAGTGTTTATGGGCAGGAGGAAATATTTTTTCTAGGCCTTCAGATGGAGAAACCTTTTGGTTTATACAATTATTTTCAGTTTCTTATTGCTGTAATTGAGATACCAATATCCCAGCAAGGGACTTATTGGTGACAATTTTCTAGTCCCTGTTCTAGGAAACGGCTCTCACTGCTCACATGGAATGTGTTGAAAAATAGATCATTGATACTTCCCCAGAATTCTGCATGGAAAACTGCCTCTTTTGTTTTGCTTTTTTTTTTGTTTTTAAACAGGACAGGTTTTGGCAGTGGGACAGAGGGGAATGGAGTGGAAAAAGATGGGGTGATTTATGTAACCATTACACAGCAGATGCTGCCAAAAGCATTTCCAAGTTTCATATTTTCATACATAGGTTAGCCTGTTTCTGTGGCTGGTATGTAAATAGCAGCATACTTCATGTTCCTCATGCTTGGTAGATCCCTCGGTGAAGGAAGGTTTGTTAGGGACAGTTTCTGGTTGCATGGTCTGATGGGGAAAAAAAAAAAAAAACAAAAACAGCTGAATTAATTTCTTGGCTGACTTTAAGAAGACCTTTTGGGTCTCTCTTCCCTCCACTCCCTGCTGTCCCCCTCCTTTCCATCATCTGCAAGGTGATGAACTTCCTGAGTTGTCTTTCCAGAGACAAATGTACTATCATCTTCCGTATTTGTTATTTTAGGGTATTTTTCTACCCTTCGGCTAAGAAACGTTTCAGGCTTCTGTAGTAGCTTTTGTATGCCACCTGTATGTGTGGCATAGGTTCTGTTTTCTGAGTCCCATCCTGTCCTGTTCCTTACTTCTGAAAAACTCCAGTTTTATTTCTAGAGAGCTCCTTTAAGGTGATTTTAATTATATGAATAGATGAAGAACAGTCTGTCATAAGAGCACAGCAAAAGATGCATCCTTCCATTCCTCACAGAAAAGCTTTTAGAGGAATTTCAGAGAAGGTTTAAGAATGTAGAAGAATCATGTTCTTCCTCTGTAACTTACCTGATCTGGGTTTTGTCCAAAAAGAGCTCTGTTTACAGCAAAACAATACTGGGCAATAAATAAAGTTATGGTTAAAAAAAAAAAAAAAAAAAAAAAAAAGTCTGGTTAAAAAACAAGTCTCTGTTTTTCTTCAAGAAAAAAAAATATATATATATAGGGATAAATCCTTAAACCTTCAAGAGAAGAATTGTTTAATAGAAAAGTAGACTCTTAGCACTAATTATTCACTATTAAGACTTGGAATTTAGGTACCCTTTTAAAGCAGTCTGAACAAGGAGGACTGTTTGAACATGGTACTAAACATCTTCCCAAAGACTTGAATATTTCAGCTTGCTCCTTGAAGAGCTGAAGTACTGTTGTTTTATCACATGGGTTCGAGGCTTTCTCTGTGAGGCATGGGATTACATTTGTTCTTTGGCCTTGTAGTAAGCTCTTAGTAGTTCCTTCATCTATTTCAGCAACATGAAAAATATGTATTTTCTACCATCTGGGTAAGAAGAACTTCCTTAAAGCATCTGCTTTAATTTGCAACAAATGTGGAGGGCCTTGATTTGAAATCAGTTGTTCTGTAAATACATTACTGCAAGAATTTTGTAATTCTTCACTACAAAGAATGAGGTTATGCTCTTTTTTTCTTTAAACCATCCATCAGATCTGTGTAAGATAGCGTAGTTTAGTTTGTAGGTAAAGATAGTGTGTGTGCACAAAAAGGGTCGGGAATGCTTTTCATGAAGATGATGATGAGCCATTTTATGAAACGAGAAGTCCAAATGTCTTGCTTTGAGTTAAAGTCAGACTGCACTGATACACATAAATTAGTGAAAAATTACCCATTCTGTGTTGTCCATTTGTGCTTAGTTTTAATGAGCGTGTTGCTCTTAGAGGTGCTGTGAGCTTTAAGACTTAAAACAGTTACTAAGATGTAAGTTTAAGGCTTAAACAGTTATTAATCTCTTCAGATATTGTACAGTTGCAGTATTTTCAGATGATGAGATATGCTGGCAACCACGGACATCTGAAATTCTGTGGTGTCATCTAAAGCATGGATAGATCAAAGTTCTGTGGGTTTTCGTTTGTTTGTTTTCCCCTTGATTATTGAAGTTTGGATAGGATTTAATCTCCAAAATAGATGTACTCTCTCTAAAGTACCGAACCAAGCTCACATCGTAATACAGTAGTGGTGTAGTTCTTAACTTTCAGGATCAGCTAAAAAATACCTTTTTGGCAAGTTGTCGTTTTATCTGTTCCAGTAGTATAACTTTTTCCTGGACTTCTTCAGGAATTACCAATTAGCCCAGAGAAGCTGTGGATGCCCCATCCCCCGAGGCGTTCAAGCCAGGCTGGATGGGCCCTGGGTAGCCTCATCCAGTGGGTGGCAACCAGCCCATGGCAGGGGCTTGGAGCTAGGTGATCTTGGAGGTCCCTTCCAACCCAAGCAGTTCTATGGTGTTGAATGAACTTCTCCTGCCCCCTCCACCCCTGCCTTTACCCACCACGTAAGGAGAGGCTTTTTCTGCTTGCAGAGGAAATAAGTCTTTCTGCCTTCAAACCATCAGGTACCACAGGATTCAGATGTGTTCAAATGGCTCCATTTACTGATCCATAAAAGAGACAGATGTAGTGTAAAAGCTGTTAGGAATATTTGTATGACCATATTACCTGTATTTATATGACCATATTGCCTTTGTGTTAACTTTGTAGAAGTTACTCTTTCCTAATGTTCGTTTTCTTGACATTTTATTTCATTCATAAATGTTGCAGTGTTGAAAACTATTTGCGTGATTGCTTACAGCATTCTGATCAAATCATTCTGTTTAGTCCCCCTCATGGAGAAGCGAAGCCTGGTTCAAGCACTCTTCCACCTGTGAAGTCCAAGACCAGCTTTATTGAAGCAGACAAGTACTTCCTGCCATTTGAATTGGCATGCCAGTCGAAATGCCCCAGGATCGTCAGTACGTCTCTAGATTGTTTACAGGTCTGTATGAGGATGAGCTTCAGCTGTCAACTGCAAAACTGTTGATTTGAAGGGAAAGTAGCAGTTGTGTGTAGCAATAACATTTTTTTAATTATTTTTATTCTTACTGTGCACACACAACAAAATTGACAATATGTGCCAGGAGGTGAATGTGTTCTATTTATTGTGTAGTGCATGTTTGTTTGTTCATTTTTGTACATACGCTTTACCACCATTAATTGCATGTTTGGATCAGTTTTGTTATGTGTACTGCTACCTGTTTTTACGTGCCTATGAGTTGAATTGCTCTCGGTAATCTAAATGAAAGACTGAAACTTCACTAACTACAGGAATGTAATTATCAAATTCCTCTTACGCTATTTGTCATTGCAGTAAAATATTTTACATATGAGCTGTCTGGTCTCTCAAGGCTCGTAGGTATATATAATGTTTTCAGAACAATGTCTACAGCACAGAATTTAGCCATTCTTTTCTCCTGAGTGGCCTGCCAGCAATGAACTTGGCATATTTACGTTCACAGGCACATGCATACCTGGCATTCTGTCTCCCTGTGGTGCCTTGCTAGCCTTTCCCTTAAAGCAGGTGCATCGTGGAGATCTACGGATACACTCGTGCCTGAAGTGATAGGACCAGGGTATTGTTAATTTTGTAATACATTTATTTTCAAAGTATTGAAGACCCAGAGAGAGAAAGAGACAACAGAACACTTAAAAAGAGAAGACTAGCTAACTAGTAGCTTAAATAGAAGGCATTTGTTGGTAGTTTATCTGGTTAAACCATCTGTGTGCTGAGTGCAGATGAAGACTGGTGTGATACGAGATAGTGTTTTGAAACAAACGGGTTTCTAAAAAACTATTTATTACTGAACAAAAAGCTTTGATGTTAAGTTCTTGACAAACTTTGTATTACAGTTGCAGAGTGAAAACTGAATCTGGAGGACCTTTTTTAAAAAACCCTTGACGTCTAATGGGAGTTGGGGTTAAATGTACAGTTTTAAGTACTTTGTGCAAATTAGAGTTATGAAATGAATTTATCCTAACAAAAAGCTGACATTTTTAAAGCTGTAACATATGTTTTTCTTCCCTCCAGAAACTTATAGCATATGGGCACCTGACAGGGAATGCTCCAGACAGTACAGCTCCAGGCAAAAAATTAATTGATAGAATTATTGAGACGATATGTGGCTGTTTTCAGGGTCCTCAAACAGACGAAGGAGTTCAGCTACAAATCATAAAGGTAATACAATTAACCACTACATCCCGTGCTTATGCTGGTGGCATCAGGAGAATATTCATGGCCTCAGAATTCAAAAACAGAAGTGTCTTATTTGTAAATATAATGATAGTTTTTCCTTCATCCTGTTATGCTTGAGATGGAAACTGCCTATCTTATGCTCCTTTCCCTACTCTTCTCCCATTGCATTTTGAGTGAATTCACAGTTGTGGCATGAAGTCTTGTGCATAGACCATTGGATGAAATTTCATTCAGAGCAAATCAGTGGAGCTCTCTAATTGTGAAGAACTGCTGTCAAATAATCCTGTACTCCCAGTGGGGAAGATGGTAATTAAGAAACAGATTTTTAAATCTACTTTGAACTTATTTTATGAAATGCAATTAGACCTGGCAGTCACTTGTTACCATGGTATCCCTGTGCTGCTGTCATAGGCTTGTGCTTGAAAGGGGTTTTGTCTTTCTTTCCGTAGTTTTTGTAAACACTGCATGTGGGGTTTGTACAACTAAGTGTTTCTGGGGGACCCTAAGTGTTGTCTGATTGCAGTCATTAAATTATGGGAATTTACTATGGGAAATTATTATGCCAGGTAATGGAATTTAGCTAATGGAAATATCATACTCTATTCCTATGACAGTAGTCTTTGAATGTTTGTATGTAAGCAGTGGTGAAGAGTACAGTGAAAGACTGTTAAAAGGCATGGAGTGGTTATTAGCTTGTATGTAGGTGTCCTGAGGCGTTGACATTCTTCGGACTGTATTCCTTGTTTTACAGTAAAGAAGGTACTTTTTTCTCTTGTTCCTCTTCATAACTCCTTTCTTTCTTTTTTCTTGACACTTGATTTCTCCAGCAGGTAGTAGTTAAAAATGTTGGTTTATGCTTCTGGTGTCTAGGTTTGTAGGTCTGTTTTGCCCAAGCATTTAAGACAGTTTTCATCTTGCAAAGGGAAGTTTTCGTTGATTCTTATTTTCAGTGGCTGAAACCATTTTATCTGCCTTTTGCTGTAATGCCTTCTCTCCAAATGCTCTCTGATTCTGATCTTCTCAGCCCCTAGCCCTTCTTAACAGAGTTAACCTCCCCCCTGTAAGGGGGTATCTGTCAGATGCAATTCTTTCTGTCCAAGAAAACAGTTGAGAAAGTGAACTCTTCAACAGTTGAAAATGCATTTAAAAAAAAAAAAACTGTTTAGCCTTACCTAATTGCAGTGTTAGAATTCTTGAGAAACTGGAGAGTGCTGTTCTGGCTTTGGCTGCATGGCTGTATACTTCAAAAAGCATCAAAATCAGAAACGATCTTAGCGAAGACCAGGACTTCTGACTTCCTCCATGAGCAGTAATGAAACTGAATACCCATATTCTGTGAGGCTCCGTAACTGGCTGTCTGTGGACCAGTCTTCTCCAGGAGCACTTGAAGGCTGAATGTCATTCATGCCTTTTCACACTGTTCTGTGGCAATTAGTATGTTCCCTGACGAATTTAATTCCAACAGGGAGACAGAAGGTGTAGGACTTGGGTCTCCCTCTTTCTGTGCTGGCAGTCCCAAGCCATTATACACACCATGAGCAGTGCTCCCTTGTGACAGCTTTGTCACCAACACCACTGTACGATCTGAGAACCCTGATCAGTCTGGTGCCTTCCTCCCTGGAGGGTTATCTCAGTTCTGCCTGCTGGGTAGACAGCCCTTAACGTAGTGCACTGCCATCCAGCCAAGGTCTGTGAGCCCAGGGCTGGGTAAGAGTTCATACGTGGTGCTATCGGTGAGTTTCTAGATGGCTTTCTAGTGGCAGAGGCATCTTAAGCAGGTTCCCAGAGCAGCTTAGGCATTCTAAAATAGCTTTCTGCTGACTGACAAGGAAATAATCCTGCTGGGAGGGAGGAGTGTAACTTGTGTTGTTGTAGGTACCTGAACTTAGAGGCGTGTTAGGAGGCAGTTTTGACAGCTGGTGGCCAGTTTACCTTTTCTGCCCATTCCTGTTTGCACGTTCTCATCTCTGTAATCCCCTCATTTCTAATGTGCAGACTCCATGATGAACCACACATGGAAATTGGCCTTTTCCTTCGTTCCTCTTGTATTTTAGTTGATTGGGTGTAATTTTGATGGCAAGCCATGCAGTTGCTTTTTCAGCTGTAATGGTGAGGATTGCCACGGGCAGAAGGAAGGCAAGTAGTAATGCTAGTGCTGCCATTGAAAGCTGTTTGTTCAAATTATGTTTGAAGCCACTGGTCTTGGAACCGTTCTGCCTTCAGCCTCACTGTGCTGAGGCTGCTGTGGTATTTGTGGTTGGGGTCTGTAAACTTCCTCCTGACACTTGCAGATGAAGCTCTGCTTACATTTCTGTCTGACCTTTCTGTGTCTGAATAACTACTGTGTATGACAAAAATAAATTACACAAAAAGAACAGGGACGAGGAGGAGGATGGGACATGAGGTCAACTTCTTGTCCTCATCTGTTTTCTTTGCTTGATGTTCTGTACAGTAAGTATTTGCTACTGTCTCGATGCTCTCCCAGCTTAACTTGACCATGTTTGGCAAAGAAAAATTTGTGTGTGAGCTTGAGCTGAAATTTGAAAAGTTGAATGTTATTTGAGTGACTGCTGATTGAGTCTTCTATGTGCAATAAACAGTTTCTAAGGTCAGCTCCTGTATGAGTCTTCTTATAAGTAGTCATGCTTTCCGTAGACATACGTCAACAGAGGTTGAAAAGTTGAATCAAACATTGGCCGCACAAGCAGCCTTTTGAAACTGACTAAAAATAAAGAACAACTCACAGCTGGCTTGCAGAATGGGAAAACTCTAACAGCCGGCTAATTCTGAAGAATAGGGAGAATGATTATATGTTTGAAAGAATTTTAATGAAACTTGTGTGAAAGTAGATTCGAGAAGACCCTTAAGACATCAGTCAATCTTGTGTTGTGTTTCAGTGTTGCGGAATGCTGACTAAATAACTGAGTCATCTGCAATACCAAGTGCTTGTGTGGTTATTATTTCCTATAAAAAGGTCATGGAAAGTTTAATTTCTCCTGCTGAGTTGCAAAAACGGTGTGGATTGTGGAGTGATTTGAGAATCGGCATAATAATGTGGGAGGTTTTCTTTCTCTGGCTTTTTAGGCTTTCGTGTTAATGGCTAGGACTGGTTACCTAACCTGAAAATGCCGTCCTCGTGGTTTGTAGATTTACTTTTTAGAGGATTATGCTTTCAGGGTTGGACATGAAATATTTCTGTTTTGCAAGATACGTATCCATCGATTCTCATTCATTTTGAGCACCCGACCTTCCAGTGGTAAAACCAAATAGAACTTTCTCCTCTCATATACTTTACATTCTTTATATCCTCTTCCACAGGACTCCTACTGGCATGTGGTTCTGTTCTTTTGCAGTCTCCACAGTTGTAATCCTTCGCGAGGTTTGGGACTGGTAGTGGGCCACATGCTTGTGAATGGTGGATTATTTGTTAAGATCGATCTTAAGGGGAAAAAATACTAGTTTTAATTAAATGCTAAGTGTTAATTAAGAATCCATTATTACTTAAGTCTGGTGTAGCATCTAGGATACAACACTGATTTAAATCACTCTCTTGACTATGAAGGTATTCTGGAAGAAAACACTGTATTTTTCTAGTTTTCATATTCATACAATATATTTCCATAAGTCTTTAAAGTTTGTGAACTAAGCTAAATAAAATAGGTCTTTAAAGCTGTGTTGAATGTCTAACATAAACGACTGAATGATTTTGAAGTGTTAAAGCAGGACATAATCTTACCATTGGCCACAAAGAAAATGTAGCTTGAACAAGTACTGCATTCTGTATGATTTTTATGTCATTTCTGTTGAAAAATTAATTATCCATGAAGGTTATTTGAAGAATTTGTAACTTTGTGGTTTAAGTACTTCTGACAACACTCTTTTAAATTCTGTTTTATTAATTGAATAATAACCCTATAGCCTTTCTCAAAGAAAGTTGAATTACGTGGTTCCAGTAGCCAATACACTATAGAGAAGTGTTAGAGCCACTGAGCCTTATGTGCTTATTTTCTGTGCTTCATAGTTCCCAGACAACTCAATTGTCTGTATTTTACTCCAAGAATGTTTGTGGTGGTCAGATGACTGGTATACTGTGTCATACACCTTCCAAAGGTAACATGATCAGTTAGCTGAGAGGAAGAAAAGAATGAGCAAGTTGAAAACTGGGCTTTCTAGCAGAGTGTGTGTAGGTGTAGCTGCTTCTTGTGTGTTCTTAAATCGTTTGTTCTGT